>PVIR01034844.1:0-16835 GCA_004026965.1 Petromus typicus | reverse complement strand
ATACCATACTGGGCGTGGAGACTCACGCCCAGCAGCAACCAGTACCACATACCACAGTGCCGGGCGTGGTGGCTCACGCCTGTAATCCCAGCACTCGGGAGGCAGAGGCAGGAGGATTGTGATGTGAGTTTGAGGCTGAGCTGAGGGCCAGCCTGAACCACAAAGCGAGACCCTGTCTCAAAAAACCAAAAAAAAAAAAAAAAAAAAAAAAGAAGACAATAGGAAAAACAGTATATTTAAAAGTACCCGAATCACTTAAGAAAGGAAAGGAAGAACAAGAGGATGAAGAACAGAAGAAATGCATGAAAAATAACAGTATGTGAGAACTAGAGCAAGCCATATTAATAATTTTGTTAAGTAAAATCATAAATACTCTAATTAGAATGCAGGGTTTGTTACGATGAATAAAAAGACCAAGTCAAGAGGTAACACTACAAAAGATGTATGTTAGATATTATCACACTGACAGGCTAAAGGCAAGTGTGGAGACAGAATATGAATAGCAAACGTAGGGAAGCTGGTGTGGCTAAATCAATACATGGCCAGGAAGGTTCAGATGAGAATGAAGATAATGATCCAAATGGTACAGATGATACTGTGGGCTGAATTGTGTCTCTGAAAAATTCATGCATTGAAGTTCCATCCTCCAGTGTGGCTGTATTTGGAGACAGGATCTTTAATCAGGTGATTAAAGTAAGAGGAGGCCCTGGAATGGGCCATTAATCAGAGAGCATTGTGTTCTTGTGAGAAACGGAATATACAGCTGAAGTTTTGCTCTCTCCACAGACACAGGGAAAGACCATGAAAGGACACAGTGAGAAGACTGTCTAGGAGCCAAAGAGAGGGGTTTCCCAAGAACCCTACTCTGCTGGTACCTTGTGAGAAATGAATTTCTGTTCTTGAAGTCACCTGGTCTGTGGTGACTGACACAGATGACAAAGGCATCAGTTCACTAGAAGATGTATCAGTTTTAAATGTGGATTTACTTAAAGGAGCACTTGGAAATACATAAAGCGAAGAATGATAGAGCTAAAGGGGGAAATATATAATTGCAAGTGGATGAGTTAGTAGCTGACACTCCGTGATTGATAGCGCCTTTTCTACTCTGATTTTACAAGTGGCCATTTTGGCAGGAGCTTATACAGAATGGTATCCCTGCCTGAAAAAAATAAACATTTGGAAATCTAAAATGCTCCCAAATCCAAAATTTTTGAGTCTCAACATAATGCTACAAATAGAAAATGCTGCATCTGACCTTGCAGTCAAAATGCACACAAAAATTGTCACATAAAATGACCTTCAGGTTGTGTATTAGGTGTCTAGAAAACAACTAAATTTTGTGTTTAGGTGTGGATCTCATCCCCAAGATCTCTGTCTCTCTTTCTTTATCTGTCTTGGGCTGTCTCTTTTATGCAGATATCCACAATTCAGAATAACCTTGAGTCAGAAACACTTCTGGTCTTAAGTATTTGGTGTAAGGGATTCTCTGCTTGTATTTTGACCCTGAAATGTGTGCTAATTGTTACCGGAGTGTTGCTGTTTCCAAGCCTTCTCAGTGAAGATAAAATACATACATATATTTGAACAAACTACATACACACACCACACATATGAGCCCTACACACCGTTATTGACTTAGTTGGAGCTGCTCTAACAAGATATCAGACTAGGTGGCTTAAGTAACATTTATTTGTGATGATGCTGGAGACAGAAAGTCCACATTCAGGGCAGATTTCGCATCTGATGAGGGTGCTCGTGCTGGTTTTCAACCGGCCTCTTCTTGTATCTCATGTGGCAGTGATGGTGAGCTCTGTCCTCCTTGATGACTGGTGTCACCACAGGATCCTGATCCTCTACCTTTGTTTTAATCTCACAGACCTTCCCAAGCCATAACACTGGGACGTCAAGTGTTAATGTATGAAGTTGGGGTTGGGACACGGACACACAGCCCCTAACAGGTGTCATGCACATATGCACATGTGTATCTGAGTTCATACTGGCATTCCTCCCAGTGTGGCCACAAGTTTATTCTTCTGTGTCTCCCACTTCCAGGAGTGACAGCCTCCATACGCATTACCGTCTTGCAGCCCCAGCACAGACACCCTCCTCTCTGCACAAATGCTAGAGTTCTTCACTGTTGGGCTGAAATTCAAGTTTAACTGGGCTTCCTGTGTTTTTTAGAAGGCTCCCTCATCTACTTTCCTTATCTCCATCTTAGTTGGCTTCCCAGGGAACCAGCTTGCAAAACCAAGTCTCCGCTTTATCTTTTCCTTGGCTATAAGAGTACTAAGACCTTGGCTTGCACTATGGTAACCGGTTCCCAGAGCAGCCTAGCAGGATGCAAGAGCTCAGCAGGCGGAGCCTATGGGACTGAAGAGGCTGTGCCTGCCCACCAGAGGGCAGTGTCTACCCGCGTGTGAGCTGCGCGGGCGGTCTCGAGGGAAGTAGCAAGCATTGTATGGGGCGCCAAGGGGAACACGCAGGCTTGTGGAACTGCTCCCAGGGCGCGGGATCCTGCGTGCACTGGACATGCATGTGCCCGGTTTGGACCCGGGTGCCTGACCGTCTGCAATCCAGCTTCGCTTTTCTCATGTGTCTGAGGAAGGATTATTTTATTTACTTCTCCTAACAGCCTGGTATCCTTTGTCAAGTCAGGGAGTTGAACACTTTGTTTTAGTTAAGAGTTAAGACCATTGATTGGAGGGGGGCATCTGGCCGAGACAGTGAGGAATGGGGTAGTTTTTGCAGTTTTGCACCTCAAAGCAATGCTTTAATTGGTTTCTGAACATTTGAGTTTGCATTTTTCTGGAAGTTTTATTTCAGGATCATCTGAGTTTAATGCAAAGCTGCTTGTGTCCTGGGGTGGTGCTTCTGGGATCTGGGATCTGGGCAGAGCACTCGTTCTCAGAATGAGGGGGACTTTCCAACCAATCACCTCTCACTGGAAGGCAGAGAGAAGGGCACCAAAGAGACAGGTATCAAACTGGGTTTGCACGAGTCTCACGGGTCATTGAGTTGTTACATCTAAGTCTCATCTGTAAAACGGAAATAGTGATAGTTATGGTGTGATTATTGAATATGAGTTGTGTGCTCCCGGCTCTGTCTTAATATGCGACCTCAGCCCTTCTGCTGTCCCCTCATCGATAGCAGGGAGTAACAGCAACACTGATCCCATTAACACTGAGCCTGGACAGTCTCCCCTGCGGGGGTCAGGAAGGACATGTGAAGGAGGTGTGGTACCTAGTAGGTGCTCAGGCAAATCTAGCCTCTGTCTTGGATCAGAGTTGCTTCCTAGTCAACACCTAGGCTTCCCCCTGTCCCTGGTGTCTGCCAGGGCCCAGTGAGGTACCCAGTGAGCCCTCTTGGGAGAGACCTTTCCAGGACCTTTCCCTTAGGAGAAGGAGTGTAAGTGTCAGGAAGGCTCTGGAGAGACCGACTGCTTCCCGGAGGGCTTCTTTCCCCCCGGGAATGGCACACTTGGCTTGCTGCTTCCTCTGCCTGTGGATGACGGGTGAGGAAGGAGGGGTGGAGGTGACTCATTGTGTTTCCCTGGAAGTTACCACTTTGCAGTTTGTGGCCATGACACCCATCTTTGTGAGGCAGGACAGTTTGTTCTTAGTCTGTCCCATATTTGTGCCGCTACTTCCCCACCTCCTGCCAGGCTTCCTGCTCCTCCCAGGGGTGGGTGTGAGGTGTGGAACAGTGATGGCTTTCTGTTCTCACTCCCCCTCCCCCAAGCCTGGACAGGTGAGAGGTGAGTGCCTTTGAGGGAGTCCCTGGAGCGCTGCGCCCTCTACTGGGCAGTGCGTAGGGAGCGCAGCCTTCAGAGTGACTGTGAGGGGTTGGATGGAGAGTGGCTTTCACTGGCTCTGGCTACAGAGTCAGAGAAGCAGCAGAGCCCGTGGGCTCCTGGGGAGCATGAGGCATTGGACTGGATGTCTCAGCAGTAACCTGGTCCAATAGGTGGCCTGTGACCACCCAACCTCCTCTTCTGTGACATAGGGAGAGAGTGTGGAGGAACATCCAGGAATGGCTGAGGATGGCTTTCCTGCCTCCACGTGGGACAGAGAGCTCAGAGAGTGATTTGATTTTACTGGAGGAAGTACACGGGGTTGTGATGGAGAGAGTCAGGGGCTGCCCTGGACTCCGCGGGGAGCTCGAGGTCACTGCCCCAGCAGTCCAGCTGTGCACCCGTTCTCTGCTGGCAAAGGCTTCCTTGGATGAGTGACATCAGCAAGCACCATGTGACTGGGGCACTTACGGTTTGCTCAGCCTTCCAGGTCTCATCACCTTGGTCTTCACAAGAGCTCTCTGTGGTCAGCCCTGTACTGTCTCTATTTTGCAGATGAGGAAGCTGAGGCTTGGAGAAGTAGCAGTTACTAGTGCAGGCTCGACTTCAGTGCTCCACTTGAAGGACATAGAGCAACAGACTGACTGAGGGATTGACTTGAATGAATAACTAAGCTCAGAAGGAACAGATCAGCTGAAGCAGGGAATGGCGAGGGAGCGGGGTTTATTTCCTACCTTTGACTCTTCTCCTTGTGACACTTTCCCACTCTCTCTCCCAGCCCCACCCAGAGATGCTGTTTCTGCCTGTGGGGCATAGAGGAGAATGAGGGTCCCCTCCCTGTCTCTGTTGGATCCTCTAGGGCTGCTTTTGGTCCCCGCTCTAGGGCTAGAAGTAGGAGCCCGTTGTCTTTTCCCAAGGCTGGAGAGAGGCGTTCTTGTTCATTTTCTTTCCTCAGTGCCATTTTGTTAAAGCAGAAAATCTCTGAGGAGTGAAGTCACATTTTCCATGTCCCTGAAAGCCCTGGAGAGTCGATGAGTATTATTGTAACCAGAGGAGCCTGGGGACAAAGGAAGCTTATAATTTTGTAAACAGAGGCTTGGGAGAGCCCTGCCTGGGATGGCTTTTCAGGGGCGGAGTCAGAATTTGGAGAAACTTGGAGCCAAGGCAATCTCAGGATTGGTCAGTCCCCAGCCTGGCACCTAGAAAGAGACCCTCTTGAGGGTTCAGAATCCCCGGGTCCCTTTCCTCCTGCTGATTTTGCTCAACTTTGTCAGCTTGCTGCAGTGGCAAGAGCACTGTGCTTTGAGGTAAGAGCCTGGGGGTCTCAGTGCCAGCTCTTTGACCTCAGTTTCCACATCTGAAAAATGGGATGGTGAAGGATCTGCCCCAAAGAGACTCCCCTTAGCCTGGTGATAGAACCAGGCTGTGTTCTTACCTGCGCAGAGTCACCACTCTTCATCTTTATCATAAACCTGGAGATTCTGCTGATGGCTATTGCCATTTTTCTGGGGACCTGGGGGACTCTTCTTGCCCTGTATCTGAAAGACAATCATAGCTAATATTGAGTGCTAAGTACCGTGCCTGATAGCCTGGATAGCTCACTTACTGTTTATAGCAAACTCAGAGTAGGTGTGATTGTCATTTTCATTTTACAAGACTAAGAACATAAGTCTGTAGACAGGCTGGGAAGAGGTCAGACTGCCATTTCCCAGGTTGAGGCTGTGGGGTTCTTGGCCCAGAGTCTCCCAAATGTCTTTTGCAACTTGGGGTGCTTGTCATGAAATACTCTTCTGAATGTTGGGAACCACAGTTTGACTGACTGAAGTTTAAAATTTTTTTTAATTTTTAGTTATTTGAGGCATACCCGGCTGACTAATTGAGTTTTTGAGCACAGTTTTAGGACCCCTGGGGAGGAGAACATCTAAGACTAAATGAACGCTTCATCCTCAGGAGACAGGCCCTGTTATATTAAAGGGAAGAGGATGTTGAGAGAAAGGAAGAGGGAGAGAAAAGGAGGAAAAGAGAAAAAGTGAAGAGACAAAGACAAAGGGAAGAGATACAGTGAAATGAGGAGAGATACTGAGAGAGACACAGAGATAGAGAAACAGGGATGGAAAGAGAGAGGACAAGAGACGGAGGGCTGAGGGGAGCCGCCACAGTTAGGAGAATGGAGAACGGGTGGAAGAAAGTTGTTATTAGTGAACCAGAGTCCCGGAAGGAGAGGTCCTGCATGACGCTGGCTGAGGATGGCAGCACCTGGCCTTGGGCAAGAGCTGTTCTCAGAGACAACACAGGCAAACATGCCTGAGTTGGTGCCTGAAGATTTCTGCCCCCTGCTGGTAAACAAGCTTCAAGGCCTTGAGGAGGGAGTGGAGCCAGGCTGCCCAGCAGGAAGATGCTCGATGTCCTCGAGCTGTGTGTTCCTTCCCATGGCCGCTCACTGCCCGCCCTAGACGCCCAGCCAACCTGGCTGCAGCCCAGCTCCTGCCTGAAAAGGAGCAGCACACCACAGTCCCTGCCAGTGGAATTTTCTATCTCCTTTTGGATCCTTCCCACTCCCCCACACCCTCCAGGGCGTTTGTCTTCAAAGGAGCTTTTTTTGCTTTTGTTTTTGTCTTCTGTCCATTTCTGTACAGCCCTTGCAAGAGCCACATGGGGAGCAAGAGGAAGCAATTGTCCCCTGCTTGGACCTAATTTGAGAGGTGCTGAAATGGGCCACCTGTCCCCAAACTTCCCTCCCACGCAGCCTGTCACAAAGCCTGACCACTAGGAGAAAATCCGAGAATGTTTGGATCTGAGAGACGTGATAGCCTCACCTTCTGACTGCGGTCTCCATCCCGGTCTCTGCAGCTGGGACAAAGGAGGATGGCCCGGGTGGCACTGGGGTCCATACTGAGCCTACATCATGATTTGGCTTCAGCAAGCTTTAGCACTGCACAGTTCCAGCTGTGGAGCCAGACTGCTTTGACATTTAGTGCCTAAGAAGTCTGTGCCTCAGTTTCCTCCTGTGTAAAATGGCACTGGTGATAGTGCTTCTGGAAGGGGCTAGAGCAGAAGAAGCATTTAGGACAGAATTTATGCATCAGAATTACAGCATCATGGCTGAAGGTGCAGCTTAGTGGTAGAGCACTTGTGTAGCATGTATGAGGTCATGAGTTTGATTCCCCAGTGTTTAACCCAATAGAGAGAGCAAACAAAGCTATGCCCCTCAAAACAACTCCATCCCCCAAACACCCAACTTTATACTGTGTTTTCCGTCCCCTCTTTGTACCATCCTCAAAACCTTAATATGTTAAGGGTAGGGGTGCTCCATGAGGCTGGCATAGCTGCAGCATTTTCCAAGATTATTTTTCCATTACTGTCTCTTTCTCTGGGTACCTAGTGGGATTAGAACTGCTCAGATCATATTCTTGAAAATACACTAACCCAAGCTCCTCATTTGCACACTACAAAGGCAAGTGGAAGTCCCTCCCCTAACCCTGGGTCTTGCCGGGGCTGCATCAGGAGGCTAGTGTCACAGCCAGGGGAGCAGCGAGACTCGGCCTCAGCACAGCCCAGAGTGTTATGTGGCCTTCTGTGCTTCCAGGAGTCACAGTAGTTAGAGTCCCTCTGGGGAACAGCGGGAGGCCCTGGGATTTGTGTATCTTGTGCAAATGATCTGGACACTGGGGCTGCACCAACAGTCAAAGACGGGTGGCCAGCAAGCTGTTACTGGGGGCTGAGGAGGCGAATTAAGTGGGTGTGGGACGGAGGAGGTTAGCCTGTTAGCTCTTACTTCCAGGAGCTGGACAGCTGGGAGAGGACACATTAGAGCCCACATCCACACATTTTAGGGCCCTTAGGTGTCACGGGGATTAGAAATTTGCAATAATATGTAACTTCTGTATATGAAATTCTTCTGAGTATCAAAATTGAGAGTACAATATTTGGATAGAAATGTATATGGGGAGAGTAGAAGGTGGCCCATTGTGCCCTATTACAACCCTCTTCTGGTCTTTGCAAAGTGCCTCCAGTACTCTGGCCTCCATTTTTTCACTTGTATTTCGAGTCCTGTTAACCCCTTCCTGGCAGCTGTGACCTGGTGAGAGTCTTACTAGGTTCCCAAGGACAACCTTCTCTCCTTTGCTTTTGCCCCTTCTTGCTTCCTACAGTTGGCCTTGGGTCTGTTGTGGGGTCACCCAGGGCTCTAGCTTTGGGCTGTTTTGGGTCAGTACTAACTCACGTTGTTTAGTTCAGAACTAAACAGGAAAGGAAGAGCCTGTTCAGAGAACATTCATCCTATAAATCTGTCTTCCACAGGGGTCAAGTTCTACTGCCCCATCTTAGAGACCTTTCTCCCTTTTCTCCCTGCTTCCCTCCCTCCCTCCCTCCCCCCTCCCTCCCTTCCTTCCTTCCTGACATAGTTGCTAATCTCATTAGGTACCCAGAGAAAGAGACAGTAATGGAAAAATAATCTTGGAAAATGCTGCAACTATGTCAGCTTCATGGAGCATCCCTACCATTAACATATTAAGGCTTTAAGGATGGTACAGAGAGGGGATGGAAAACACAGTTTAAAGTTGGGTGTTTGGGAGGGATGGAGTTGTTTTGAGGGGTAGATCTTTGCTTGCTTTCTATAGTGGGAGGGTTAAATACTGGGGATTCAAATCCATGACCTCACACATGCTACACAAGTGCTCTACTCCTTCCTTCCTTCCTCCTCCCTGACCGCCCTCCCTCCTCCTTCCCTGTCTTTCTCCTTCTCTTCCCTCCCTTCCTTCCTTTTTTCTTTCTTTCTTTTTTTTTGTTTGTTTTCCAGTCAAGGTCTCACTGTGTAGTTCAGGCTGGTCTTGAACTATGTAGCCAGGCTGGCCTGGAACTCATGGTGATCGTCCTGCATCAGCTTCCCAAGTTCTGAGATTACAGGTATGGACCACTATGCCTAGCAGACATATACTGATCTCTGTGCCAGCCCTTATTCATCTTGACCTAGCTTTCTCACTTGCAGGGTGCTCTAGGACTCAGTCCTTCATGATCCATCCCATTCTTTCCATCCACATGTGTCTCTGTCCCCTGGAGAGGGTGGCTGGGTGCTGGCATTAGTTCAAATATAAGATTGAAGGCCCAGATCTGGTGTGGACTAATAAAGTCTACATTCTGACAAGGGTGTTGGGCAGAGGAGGTTGACAGTAACTGTCCGCTCAGTGGGGAGTAGGTGGGCCTGCCTGCTCACATGCCCTGTGTAGAGTGCATGTGAGAGAAAAAGGAAGATGTGTTATTTCTTATTGCTCCTGATACGGCTATTTTACCCCAAGAGGTCATACAGGAGAGTTCCTTGTATGGGAAGGCATAGCCAATGGAGCATGGCATTTGTGGTATTGGCATCACATGTTCTAGTCAGAGCTTTAAGGAATTCAGACCCCTAAGGCTTCCCTGTGACTCAGGGGTCCTACAGGCTAGTGCCTTGGCTTGGTTTGGTTATGCACTGAATTCACATGGGGTCCAGAGTTATATTGCATGTGTTGAGCCAATTCCTGCAGAAGAGCTAAGCCTTTGCTCTGTGGATCTGCCGACTTCAGGACATCCACAGTTCTGTTTACTATCCCATATGTCCTTTCCAGAGTGCCTGCCAGCAGCTTGTGGAGGCTGCGGCTCTCACTGGAAAGTCAGGGGCTGGATCCAGGAAAGTTGATTTTCATCTCCTGAGATGCTTGCATGGGCCTCAGGCCAAGCTCTACTGAGGGCTGGCGACTGACTGGGAAATGTGCAGCTCCCCTGTCATTGTGGACTCCAGCATCAACCTCTGGGGAGGAGAAAAACTTCATGGAGGGTAGTGCAGGCTAGCCATGCTGATGAGACAAAATGAAGGGGTGGGGACCTGGGAGGTCTGGTGTATGGTCTCCTGCAGTGAAAATGCTGACTAGGGACTCTGACCCAGGGAGAGAGGGAGGTGGCAGGAAGGGGGGAGCGAGGGAGATATCAGTGAAGTTGGAAAGAGGGGTGGGCACAGCTGTCTGATCTCTGAAGGAGAGCATAGCTAGAATAAGAGCTGAGCTTGAAAGGTGACGAGAATGGGTTCTTTGTTCTGGAAGTCAAGATGACGGAACCTGAATGGCTGACTCTACTTGCTAAGTGGAGGTGGCCTCAGGAGAGACAGAGGAAACTCTCTGCACTTTGGCTCCATCTCTGATAGAGTTTTAGCAGAGTGCGAACCTAGCAGGGTGAATATTCTTGTTTGTTTTGTTCATTACTTTGAACTTTGTGCATGAAAACAAGTTAGATTAACAATAACTGCAACAACAACAAAAACAGTTTACTGAATGGTTAATGCTTTCAGCAGAAGGATGTAATAAATAGATTATATCTTAGCACAGGAACTGTAGGTCCCTTTGACATCTACTGTAGGACCTTGGAAGAGCTTAACAAGGGACATTTTAGGGAGATGTTCTGAGTTATCCCATACAGGGAAAAAAACCGAGGATGACTTCCACCTGAGGGATGAGGAAAATAAGGGTTGAAATAGACTACTGGAGGTCATTAGGGCCAGAAGACAAATGTAGCAAGCCATGGTCCCAGAGAGTGGATAAAGTCAGTTGTCACCTCAGGTGGACCCGGTCTACCTGCTCAGGCTCTGGAGAAGGTGGTCTTCAGAAATCCAGGTGATTCAGGATGTCTGTCCTCTGGCAGCAAGGCCTCAGAGCAAGAGAAAGACGAGGGCTCTGGGCTATTGGGCTGGGTCTAAGAGGGTTACCAAGATTGGGGCTCAGGATGGGCCCAAGGCAGGAGTGGCAGCCATTGGACTTGGAAGTAGGGCTTGGGGCTTTGGGGCTGCAAGGATGAAAGAGGCTGGGTCTCAGGAGAGGGTGTCCAAATCCTGTCTTTAGAATCTAGGACAGGGTGAGAGACAGGTAGGGCCATAGGATATCGGTAGTTGGAACAGAACAGTCTTGGAGCCTAGGAATTGGACACCACTAACAAGCATGGCAAGAATAGATCCAGAGTAAGGATATTAGTTATATGGATGAGAAATGGGGCAACTGGGGAGGCCATGGGCAAAATGGGGGTTTTCATGTACTGTGAGAAGCAAACTTTCCTCTCTCTATGTGAGTAAGGTGAGCCATGCTGGAAGAGGGATTCCAGGTACAATCCTGTATTCTCACAATTGCAGCTCCCATCAGCATCTTTTTCTTTTTTTTTTTGAGACAGGGTCTCCCTTTGTAGTTCACAGCAATCCTCCTGCCTCTGCCTCCCAAGTGCTGGGATTACAGGCGTGAGCCACCACACCTGGCACTGTAGTATGTGGTTCTGAATGCTGATGGGTGTGAGTCTCTATACCCGCCATTGTTATGTGGTTACCAGGAATTGAACCTGGGCCCTTGCACTTGCAAGGCAGGCACCAGAACCACTGAGCTAAATCCCTGGCCCTCCCCATCAGTATCTTGACTGCTACTCCATGGCAGAGCTTCTGCCAGAACCACTGGCCAACCTGTTTCTGGAATCCTGACCTGGAGAAACTGAGTGAGATGATAAATATCTATTGTTCGCAAGTTGCTAAGTTGAAGGGAGAATTTGTACAGCAACAGCTAACACAGACAACCAAGGGCAGGTGTAGTTTAGACATTCATTTGTTGTGGCTTAAAATTTTGGAGCTGAGAACGTCTTGATGGTGACTGAACACATACGATGACATGAGAAGAAGGCAGAGGCCATGGCGTATTTTGAGAAATTCTGTTCTTTGGTGGGCCTCTGGAGAAAGATGGAGGCTTGCCAGGAGTCTGGAAGTTCTGTTCCACTTGAGTTCTGCATTGTCTTTGGTCTGATAGGGGCACCTCAAGTGACAGAAATATGACGAGCAGCCAGCCCTGCCAGGCTGCTATGCAGGTTTGTTTGAAATGGTTCTCCTTTCTCTGTTTTAAATTAGGGGCTTAGTGAGCTTCTTTTGGGAAAAAGCAATGTCTGGTTCTAAAATATTAGAAATTACTAATGTATTTTTACAGGTAAGGAGAGGGAGGGTCAGGCAGGCACACTGTGAGCTGTCCATGGGCAGGAGGCTTTTGATACAGTCCTTCCACCTCAGCCTAGTGTTCTCACCAGTGAGTCTCCTCGTGTCCAGCATCTTCCAGTCCTGGGCAAAAGAACTGGGCTTACTCTTCCCAGGATGAGACGAGTTGCCTGCCCTTGGCCCTCTGTCCTCCACGAGGCAGGCTCTAGGGCACGAGGAGCCTGGGCCTGGGCCTGGGCCTGTGTGGTGCCTTCCCCAGGAGGGAGGTTGGAAGCACGGGTTCATTCTCGCTGTGCTAGTCATGCAGCTTGATGGTCTACACAGCTTATCTGAGCCTCAGTTTCCTCATCTGTGAAGTTGGCATGAGAATGCGTTTGTCCCTGCCTGGTGCTGTGTGGGTCAGATGAGGTTGTAGAGGACAGAGGGTTTGTTGTCAGTGAAGTGCCTGAAGGCTGAAACAGGGACCTCACTGCTCACTGCTGAAGCGGCAGTGGCAGAGGAGGTGCTCAGAATTTTCCGGCTACCCCCAGGCAGAGTGAGGATGCTTGAGACCTGGAAACCCCCACATGAAGTGACTTCTGCTAGAGCAAATCCAAGCCAGCTGCTCTGAACATTGGTGCTGCCAAACTCTCAATAACCTGGGACCCCTGCCAGTCAGGATGTTCCTCCTGGGTCTGATTTGCAGTGCAAATTGAGTCTGAGTTGTTCCAAAATCTCTTGGCTCTCAAATGTCCCTCCTTCAGGCCCCAACCTATCACCTGTTCTGTAACAGCCCCTCCCACTGCCTCGCTGTCTAACATGTAATTGTGAAGAGGCAGAGTTGGAAATCACATGATGTTCTCCTTGTCTAGGGGGAGACTGAGTGAACCCAGGCAGGTGAAGTGATTCATCTGTGATTACACTATTCTCTATCCACCTACGGTTTCCCTGGGCCCCTAGACCCTCCTGAGCCTGTTCCGCTTGACTCTTGGGTTGATGATCATGGGATTGTTGACCTTTACCCTTATTCTGCCTGTCTTGCCATTGTGGTTAATTCCTACAATGTACCCAGCATGGGCTACCCCTGGAACCTATGCATATAACTCCACGACTCTCCTCTCTTTGTTTGGAAAGCCCCCTTCCCTGTGTGAGACCCAATTTTCAGTTCTCTGAGGGTGGGCAAGTTGCTCTCGGCAGAGGAGTCAGCAAACGCCAGCTTGGGCACCTCGCCCCACACTGAGTCCCCATCCCTCCCAGCCCTGCTGGCCCCCTCCAGCCTCTAGGCTGTTTCTGAGGTTTGGAAACAGTAGAGAGTTTCCCCTGACCCTGTATTTTCTTCTCCCACTTCTCTTTACTTGAACCATTTGTAAGCGAAAAACCATTTAGGGTGTTGTGTTTATTTTTTCCTTGTTCCACGGGAAATTACTCAGAATGTATAAGTATGTGTTTTCCTTAGAAAATAGATTCCTTTACATTTTGGCTTTGTGGTCACCGAGGCAAGTGGGCCCACAGGAGCCCGGGCTGCCAAGAGGGCTCCCCATCCCGGCATCCTCTGGGCTTCGGAGACACATCCTTCCTCCTCTGGGGTCAGCTCCTCCACTGCCCCTTTCCTGGGCCTCTCGGCTTCTCAGGCCTCGAGACCTCAAGCTGAGTGTGTAGACTCCACGGGATTCTCTGCGACTCGTCACCTCTGAGTCCTGGTTGTCCCTGTGGTGGGAAGGTGGTGAGGCGTATCAGGGTATGAGAACACTCTCCTTGGACAGGGCACAAACTGAAAGAGCCTGGGACTCCTTCCTCTGCCTTATGAAAATTACCTTTCTATTTTTCCTCCCATGTTCTCAGCAACATTATTCATAAAAAGCCGAAGGTGGAACCAGTCAGAATGTCTAACAAATGAAATGTGCTACTTGCTCACCAGTGGAATAGTGTTCTTCCTTTAAAAAGATGGAAATATTGACACTTGCTACTGCATGGATAAATCTTGAAGAAATTATGCTAAAAGAAACAAATGAGTCAGAAATGGGCAAGAATTGTGTGAGTCCATGTGTATGATTTCTCTAGTCAAATCCGGAGACAGCAAGTTCTGGGGGATGCACAGATAATGGAAGGTTGTTTCATGGGTGGAGAGTTTCAGTTTGAGGCGGTGGAAAAAGTTCTAGAGAGATGATAGTGACGGTTGTACAGTAATGTGAATGTATTTAACATCACTGACCTGTGCATTTAAAATGGTGATAATGATACGTTTTGTTAATATGTGTGTGTGTGTATATATATATATAAACATATATATATACACACACACACGTACACACACACATACACACACACACATAGACATGTGCATATATAACCACAACAAATGGCATAAATAAATGAAATATATCAACAGCAATAAAAACAATATTTTGCCTTTTGAGACACTGTAGGAGGGGCACTTCTGCAGGGGCATGAAGGTGGTTTTCTTTCCATGGAGGACCAGTGTATATATACAATGACTATAATGTGATATATTTTTGAGGAGCCTATAGGAAGCTGGAATGCTGGCCTGAAGTGTACCAGTGACATCGGAGCCGCAAGGTGAAGAGGAGTCGGTAGGTCTGAACAGAGCAAAAGAAGGCGTGGACAGTAGGAGGTTAAGTAGAACGGAGAGACATCAGGTCACCCAGCTGTCATTATCTCTCACCTTGAAGGTGCTCAGGGGCTGTCTGATTCCTGGTTGGCTGTCATCTCAGCATGCCACGCCTGCAAGCCTGTTCTTCTGTGTAGCAGCCTGTGATCTTGGGTGGGTGACTGAATTTCTGTGCCTCAGTTTCCTTACATGTCAGGTGGGGGCAGGTTTCTGTGGTTATACTGAGGACAGTCCCTGCCTGCTCTGATGTACTTTGTGCTCACATGACTGTGGCTTAGCCCCTAGATAGTTTAGGTGTGGAATGGGTCTGGGTGAGTGTGACCCTGTGCTGTGGGGTCACTGTGGAGCACCCTGAAGTGAAAACTGGGGGTACTTTTAGCTCCTGACCTCTGCCTGGCTTCTGGAACTGAGCTTGGCCAGAGAACCACTAAATGGCTACCTCAGTGCCTTTGACCCTCAAGGAAGTGCTTCCCTGTGTATCCTGCCTGGGGGATTCCTAAGTTCAGGGAGCTGTGGCCTTAGCAGGAGCAGCCTCCATGTCTCAGAGGATTGTTTTTCCCAGAGAAGGGCTTGGGTATGGGGGAGGTCTTTGTGGCCCTGGGGTCCTCCCAGAGAGTCATCTCATATTAATGAGGTATCACTGTGTGCCAGGGAGAGGGCCAAGCCTGCAGATACAGACCAGACCTTGCCGTGTCTGCCTCCAAGAGGCTGTAACGCTAGTGGCTAGTGGTCAGTTCTGAGTGTCTGGCCCAGGACTCTAAGCCTATTATTTATTTAACTCTGACAATAGCACAGAGGGTGTTTTAGTCTCTCTCCTTTTTTAAAAAATATTTTTGCAGCCCTGAGGGAGGACCTAGGGCCTTGTGCATGCTGGACAGTTGCTGTACCACTGAATGACATCCCCAGCACTCTCTATGTTCTTTAGAGAAAAATTTTCTTTATGAAAAAATGCCTGTTTCTTTTTGGAAATGCTAACTGGAGGTTTGGCAGCTGAAGGAATGGGAGATTTCTCTCTGATCTCCCTCTTTCCCACATAGATGGTGGCTTCTTGCCCGCAAGACTTTAAGTTATTTAAATGTTTCTTCCAGGGCCAGCCAGAGGCTCTGTTGACCCTTTGTGACCTCTCAGGGATATCCCTGAAAGAACTGATGAATTCTAATCACAGACAGCAAGGGCCGGAGGTCCTTTTCCCCAGTGCTGACTTGCCTGGGCCCCAGCAGCTGCAGCACCTTTTGGGCAAAGTAGCACTTGGACCACGCATGGTGCTGGACATCCAGGGGATGGCTATGCGGAAGCTGTGATTCCTTTGTCATTCCTAATTCCACCCTTCTGTTTTCACTTGTTCCGTGTCCTGCTCAATTCCCTTCCCAGGCTAAAAGTTTCCATCTCGAGGCCTGGCCCCAAAGTGAAATTCTTTGGAAACTTTCAGCTGAGTTCACTTAACTATTGTTGAGGGGAGAAGGTTGGTAGGGGAGGAGACAGTTTCAGTTTTGCCATTTTGAGACACATCAGATCCAAGCCTGATGAAATCCACAGCCTTCCTCTGCACTGCTTGGGGTCTCTGAGGGAAGGAGGCAAGTGGTATCATAGAAATAGCCAAGGACAGGGGATCTGGACCCTTGGGTCTTCGTCTTGGCTAGGTTGAATCATGTAGCCAAGATGCTTTGTCTCTCCAGAGCCTATTTGTTAATTTCTAAAGCTGGATCTTTTGCACAAATTATTTCTCAAGCTCTTACGCACAGCTTTGATGCTTGCTGACTGATGCCTTAATCTCAGGATGAGCTTTGTGTTTTAAACAAATTCTGCCTCCTGGGTGTGGGCAGCCTTTGGGAGGTTCTCGCTTTTACAGATGCTTGTGCGGCTCTGTCAGCCTCCGAATCATGCTGGACCACGTGGTTGGACCACAGAAGATTCAGGCCTGGCTTGATGGAAATCAGGCAGCTGGCCCGGAAGGAATGAGCTTTCCCCTGCCCACCCTTCTTCTACTGTTTGTTTGGTTTTACTTGTGTTCTGCGTCAGGGATGAGCTGGTTAGGAGAAGGGCACAACATTTAGAGCCTAGATCTACACATGTTGTTTGGTTTGGGAAATTAAAAGCAAAACATCTCATTGATTTTAGTTCAGTAAGATAGTTTTTAAAAGAAAGGCAGGTTATTGGTCTGGATTTAGCTAATTAACAAATGGACATCAAAAGTTAAAAAAAGAAGGGCCAGGGAGTTAGCTCAGTGGTTCTGGCGCCTGTCTTGCAAGCGCAAGGACCCGGGTTCGATTCCCCGGTAACCACATAACAATACTGGGTGTGGAGACCCACACCCAGCAGCAACCAGTATCACATACCACAGTGCCGGGCGTGGTGGCTCACGCCTATAATCCCAGCACTCGGGAGGCAGAGGCAGGAGGATTGTGATGTGAGTTTGAGGCTGAGCTCAGGGCCAGCCTGAACCACAAAGCGAGACC
>PVIR01034843.1:0-16873 GCA_004026965.1 Petromus typicus | reverse complement strand
AAAAAAAAAAAAAAAAAAAAAAAAAAAAGATAATTGCAAACCCAGTCCTGAAAAACTTTCTCTTCAAGAATTGAAACATCTGTCTACCTCTTCCCTCTCCTCACCCCTCATTTGGTTATCTCAAAGTTGCCCTGACTACTTTTTAACTAGTCTTTTATCATCCAGTCATGCACACCAATACTTGTATAGTCTTAAAACACACACACACACACACACACACACACACACACACACAGTATATTAAACCTGGCTTAAAACTCTTTGATAGTGTCCCAAACTCCCATATGTAAAGGTTTGCTGATCTAGTCCCATTTATCTGCGTACTCCTCCTTTCCCATCTATTATTTCTCCTCTCTTCTGGGAAGTAGGACATCTTCCTAAGGAATGCATAGAAATATCTGAGATAGGAATGAATAAACTGATGGTTGAAAGTATGTATCTGTTGTAGTTGTGGAAAGCAAACTCTTAAGTATATTAGAAATATATCTGAACAGCAAGAAAGCACCAAATGAGAACCTGAGGAATTTTCTCATAAAATAAAAGGGAAGTTGTTAGTGCATGAATTTTGTAACATAGAATTTGGCTGCAAAGAGTTCGAATTTTCTTCCTTCTGACAATTGTCAATCTAATTTTAAAAGTGTGGATCAGTAGATATCATTTTTTAAAAAAAAACATGTTATTTTAAAATAATTCTAGATACATAAAGAATTGCAAAGTTTATACTCTGGACTCCTATTAATTTTCCACTTGGATTCCCACAGGATGCCGTACCACCATTTGATCTGAAATACATCAGGATTATGATGTTGGTACAAATGGCTCAATAGACTGGAGACTTTGTTAAGTTTTTGCCAGTTTTTACAAGTACTATTTTTTATGTGTATTATTCTATACAATTCATTCCCATGTGTAAATTTCTATGACTACTGGCCCAACAGCACAATATAGGCTACCTTTTTATTCCCCACACCCACTTCCCTCCCACAGAACAACCACTAATCTCATCTCCATTTTTATAGTTTGTCATTTCAAGGGTGTTATATAAATGAAATCATAAAATAACCTTTGAGGTTATTTTTTTCCACTTAGTAGAATGACCTTGAGTTCTATCAAAGTTGTTGCGTACAATAACGTGTATGTTTTAGGGCTGGAATTTCAGCTGTTTCTAGTGTCTGCCTTTGCAAGTGCAAGGTCCTGAGTTCAATCCCTGGTACAAAAAAAGAAAAAAAAAAGAGATGTTTTTCAAACCAGAAAATGCAAACAATACACAAATAGAGTTTGAAAATTTGGAAGAAACTTACATAGTCTAAAATATATTGATTTGAGTCTTTTAAAAGGCATGTGAATATAGTCACTTAGTTAATGATTAAAAACATTTCAAAATTCAGGAGACATTAATTTTTATATTGTTGGAGAAGTATTAGTGAAAGTTTCAGGTATCACTTGGAAAGAAATATAAACTAATATTGCACAATTTTGAAATTATGCTCTGTGATGTGATATATTCTTTCAACATGAAGTACACAGTGTAAACTCAGTTTGCCACTACTACACATTATAAGGGCCAATACATATTTTATTGACTTATATTTGGTGGAAATTCAGCTGTGGTGAAGCTGATTTGGAAATTCATTTAATTTAAAGAAGGTTTACTTGATTTCATTATTCTTGAGGTTTTTCTCTTGTATGACATTAACTTTTATTATCCCTACCTTTCTAGAATATGCTATCATGGTTCTCACATTCAAATGTGTGTTCAATTTTATTCATATTTTTGAGCTACTGACATCTATCAGTCTTGTGACAGGTAGTATTTATGGTAATACACTCACAGATTGTTTGAAAGAAAAGGGAGTGATTTATGTCTTGGGTTTAAGAGGTTAAATTTGATTTTATTGTAATGAGATACTTTGAGACACACTTCGCTTTGCCATTGTGAA
Organism: Petromus typicus; assembly: GCA_004026965.1. Classification (NCBI taxonomy): domain Eukaryota; kingdom Metazoa; phylum Chordata; class Mammalia; order Rodentia; family Petromuridae; genus Petromus; species Petromus typicus. Next base: position 14,933 of record PVIR01034843.1, on the reverse strand, counting down.
CCTGCTGGAATTATTATGCCATATTGAGAAAAAGCTGTTATCCGTGTTTAGCCAAAAGACACATCCACTCTTTAAAAGAAAAGATTTCTATTGTTCCTCAAAAAATTCACTTCTGAGTAGATTTTTGAGAGAGTATTTACTCAGCTAGTGCCCTATTAATGTGACACAGATGTAAAGGAGACTCCCCAAGCTACATCTTAACCAGCAGCACCATTTTATTTCCACCTTGTTCCCTTCTTGCATTGTGGAGGCATCTTCAGCTATATTACTTGATATAGTGGGGCGAAGGGACTATCATCTTCCTGAAAAGACCTCTGAACCTCACTTTTCCCCTAAGATTCCATTCCATAATATTCTTTCAGGTGAACATGCATAATTTGTCAACAAAAGAAGGAAGAACAAAAGAGGAAAAGAAAAGTTGTTTTTATTTTCTGACTTATTAAAGTCTATACATTAGTAAGAAAAAACCAAATCAAAACTGGGAAAAATATGAATATGTGATTCATAAAAGGAGGCAATAAAAAAGGACAATAAGCATATGAAAGAATTCAAAGTTAAAAAGCTAAAATGTTTCAATTGTTTCTCTTTTGAATGTTGAGGATTTTATAAAAATGATAATTTCCAAGTTTGGCTAAGGCTCAGGGAAACAGGTATTTCACAGAGCTCCTGGTCTGAAGGTAAATTTGAATAACATTTCTAAAGTTGATTTTGCAAGAAGAATCATACCTTTAAAAAGTGCAAATATTTCTCTTTCTTATCATATTTATACCATTTATAATAATTTTCAAATTGAAATAAGTTTAATGTCCAGCAATATCACAGTGGCAAGCAAATCAATGATGATCCATATGATAGAATATTATGCATTAAAATGAATTTTATAAATTGGTACTTAGCTATATAAGGTGTCCACAAAACAATATTGAGTTAAAAAATTCACTTAATTTCTATGCATGAACCAGTATTTAAGACCTCAGTTTTGTCCTCCAAAGTGATACATGGTGATTGAAAGATAGAAGAGAGTGAGAATTCTTAACTTGATACTAATAGAGGTAACCTCTGCAGAAGAGTCGTGTTGGTTTCTTTATTTGCACTTACAGACAGGTACTATGTTTAAGAAGACAGACAAATGGCTGGAGATTTAGCTCAGTGGCTCTGGCATCTGCCTCGCAAGCACAAGGGACCAGGTTCAATAACCAGTAACCACATACCACAATGCTGGGCATGGTGACTCAAGCCCACCAGCAATCAGTACCATGTACCACAGTGCTGGGCATGGTGGTGGTTGGAAGCTTGCCTGGGCTACACAGTGAGCTCAGGACCAGCCTGGAAAAAAAAAAAAAGAGATAGAAAGCAGAAGTGCTTCTGAAATGCTAGCACGCAGTATTTAAAAAGTGGATACATACAGATTAAATGATAAAATGAACAGTAACACATTAAAAGCCTTTTAAAGTTCATTTTGTGTATGATTTGAGATGGGTTCATTTCCATTTTTTCATGTGAGTATTTAAATGGTATGTCTCCCTTTTTTGTCATTTGCACACACCTTCTAGAATTCATTAAAATAATGAGACACAGAGAAACAAGAGAAAAGGAAAATACTAGCAAGAGATAAAGCAGTCAACAGAAGCAGACATGAAGAGCAGTGCTGCAGGGTCTGTCTGCAAAACTCCATACACAGACAGGACTTGTAGACAGTCTGTCAACTGTCTTTATGAAAACCCACAATATCAGTTATTTTAAATATTTTTTTCAGGCCAGGGATTAAGCTCTGTGGTTCTGGTGCCTGCCTTGCAAGGACAAGGATCTGGTTCTGATTCCTGGAAACCACACAAAACAATGCTGGGTATGGAGATTTATGCCCACCAGCAATCAGAACCACATACCACAGTGCCAGGCATGGTGGCTCACACCCCAGCATTTGGGAGGCAGAGGCAGGAGCACTACTGTGAGTTCAAAGCTGAGCTCAGGGACAGCCTGAACTAAAGTTAGATCTTGTCTCAAAAACAAAAACAAAACTAATAAATATTAAATAAATATTTTCTTCAAGGAAATTCAGTTTCTTTCATAAAGACTGTTCCACTCCTCTGACTCAGGTGGCATATAAAAGGAGCTGGAGCCTAAACCTTTCTCTGTGGTCTTCTGACCATTGTTCCACTCAGGCCCATCCTTCCTGCCTGCCACCGAGACATTTCCTCTGGTTTCCAGGCCTTTCTGAGGTGTAGAGGGCAGTTTGTCTTGCTTGTCATCAATACAAGGGGTGGGTTCTCTGGGTTGGTGAACCAGTCCTTCTGTGTAACTTCTTTCTTAGTAACCCACTGTGCCTCAGAGTTTTCATCTATTAAATGGTGAAAATTCTACTTACCTCACCATATTGTGAGATTAGCTGAATTATCATACCAGAAGCTTTTATAATAATACCTAACACCTAATGAGTATTCAAAAAGTATTAGCTATTGTATTCTTTTAGCTTATGTATTTACCACTGCATTTGCTTTTATTCTCAAAAAGAAAAGTATGAATACTAGCTGACTGATAGGTGAGAAAAATACTTGGGGGAAGTAAGCTCTTTGGAAAGGACATAGAAAGTTTTATAAATTCTTTGGTCACATTTAAATACCCTCAAGCAATTTCTATTAACCTTGAATACTCCAAGCTGTTATCTCAGGTTCTATAACTTTCTCAGATCCTACCCCATATTTAGTGTAAGAGTGCATCCTCCACAAAGAAATTGTGAGTCAGCGTTGTTTCAATGCTTGTAAAAAGATTTGAATAAAATACTTTCTATAAATATCGCATTAGCACCTTATTGTATAAGTGATTTATACTATATAAGCTACAGCAAACTCTATGTTAAAAGGTTGTATTACTTTATTCATATAAAAGAAATACAATATTCACAAGGAAAGGCTCATTTCCGTTTACATGTGCAGTCGCTCAGTTTCAAAGCAGCAGTTCATCAGTGCTTTCGTGATTGCTTTGGCAAAGAATGACTTAAAAATTAGATCTTTTAATTTTTTTCACAAGCCCATTGTGACTATGTCATATTCCTTAAGTATGGACCTGTGTGTATAAACATACAAGTTGGTATACGCATACTTGTTGTGAACATATGCATCTGTTTAAGTGTGTTCTGTGTGGAGGGGTGAATGTATGAGAGAGTAAAAGACATTAACCTAGCTATAAAGACACAGGCTCATCTGGATTTAATTACTTAAATGTAGATTCAACTCATTTAAAATTTAATTCAAATAATTTTAAGGTAGATTGGGGAAATACAAAACAGAATAATGGAAATAAAGCAAAGAAAAAAATATATGGGGATTCCCCAGCAGTGAGCTATTTTGACTGTGAAATGATATCCCAAGAGAGGCAGAGGAGGCCCGAGCACTTGAATCATTTAAAATTGGACTGGACTAAGCTCGGAAGAATATACCATAGGGAGTAATCATGCTCTGACAGAGAAAGACTGAAAGATCTTTTCCAATTCTAATTGCCATGATCCCCTGTAATTCAATTTGAAATGCCCTTGCTATTCTAATTCACAAAGATCCTATTTTTGCTAACTCTTTTTCTCTTTCATAATCCTACTTGTGATATCACTACTCCTTTAAAAGGGAAAAAGAAACCCTGAAGCCTGGATCCCAAGTATTCATTGAATTACACCCCTTACTTCCTTCTCCCCTTCCAGACGACTGGTGTGCAGACTGAGGCTGCACCCTCGGGGCTGGGCAGACAGACAGCGATTACCATCACCCCCCTGCTTTCCTCCATTAGCGCGGGTGTGAGCAGGTAAGGGTGAGGGCTGACAAAGAGCTTTTTAAAACTGGTCAGCATAAATGCTTCCAGGAGGCCAATTCAGGATAATCTATTGAAATATGGATCAGAAATATTGCCAGCTGAGGCGGAATACCTCTAGCTGTTCCATTGAAGCCAAAGCAATAGAGTGTTTTCATGAAGGAAAATAACAAAAGCCGTAATTGCATGTGGAGAATTGTCTGTTCACATGGTTTGGGGTTAATTTGGTGAAATGGTTGCCATTCTGCCCGGGTCCAGCGTCTGTCTCAGCCACTTGATTTGGTGAGAGATGCTGCAGGGGGAATTCCCTGGGGACCTGAGTCCAGGAGGCCTCTGGCTTTCAGGAGCCAATTTGTGACAAGATCAAAGGACTGTCTGGTCCCAAGAGTCTGAGTTACACTTTGGAATTTACTGGTATATCTCATTTTACATAGCGCTTCCACATTTGAAAAGTATTGGGAAATTTTAGTAAATTAAAGCTTACTAGCCTACCAAGATACTGTATATTTCATTGGTAATAGTTCCTGAATTCTGACTTTAATTTGTTTTGTCTGTCTAGTAATTAACCAAAAATTGAAAAAGAGCCAGGCAATGGAAATTTATATAAGCTAAAAATGCTTCTGTGATATCAGTGTTCTACAGCAAGTTTTCATTCCCATATTATTCCTATTCAGCAACTTAGAAAACAGAGAACAAAAACAAAATAATCACTTAGAAAATGTGAAGTAAAATTTCCAAAGACTCCCTAAATGGTTATTAATAATGCCTTAAGTTCAAACAAAGATGCACAGATAATATTTAAATAAAGGGATTAATTTTTTTATCTTTCCTCATTTCTAACACTAGTTCTTTATTTTAAAATAAAATATTTCAAATGTACAGAAAAAACACAAAGAGAAGTTAACAAACACTTATCATATGACACTCAAAAATTTGACATTAAATTCAAGAACATTTAATTTCCTTAGTTCTCCTTCTTTAAAAATAACTATCTTACCTCCAAAGGTGACTTGTTCTTTGCTACTGCTTTGCAAATGCAAACTCTTGCTTTGGATGTCCCCTTACTTTCTGCTAGGTGACTTCTCACTTTCTTGGGGCCATGTACTTTCAAAAGGTGAAACTCAGGCAGGGGACATAGCTCAGTGGTTCCAGCATCTGTCTTGCAAGCACAAGGTCTCAGGTTCAATCCCCCATAACCACATACCATGATGCCAGGCATGGTGACTCACACCCACCAGCAGTCAGCACCACATACCACAATGCCAGGCATGGTGACTCATGCCTATAATCCCAGCATTTGGGAGCCAGAGGCAGGAGGACTGCTTGTGTTCGAGGCTCACCTGGGCTACATAGTGAGCTCAGGACCAGCCTGAACTGTAAAGTGAGACCCTGTATCAAAAAAAAAAAAAAGATGGTACTCCTGCTGCTGCTATTATTGCTCTTAAAAATAATTACAAAGCCCTTTTACCTAGAACTTGACCTTTGAGGGACATTACCTCACCTATCGACATGAGCCTAGTGGGCTAGGAAGGTGACCTCGTCAGGGTCACATAGCCTTCAGGAGAACCTGAGTTTCTTGGAACTCCAAATCCCAAGAGCTCACTACCTGGTTCTGAGCCTTCTAACTCCATCTTTGGCACTGATTCGCTCTAGATTAGTTTTGAGTTCAGTTGAACTGACAATTAGATGCTTTAGATGTGTACTTACTTTTGTCAAAAATGTAGGTAGAGCCTTTATTATCTTTCCTCTGAATAACGGATCTTTTAAAACTATCTTTAGATCTCCCCATTCTCCTTACAGCTCTAGAAAGCAGTGCTCTGAGCCCTCCTCTGACTGATGAGGCTCTAATTAGCCTAGAGATTCCTCTTTGACAACCAGCCAAGAAGCTTCTATGTGGAAAAAGTTCCTATTTGGCACAGACTAAAATTGGGATCTATAGTTATTATGATAGGGTGACTGGAATGTCACCAAGAAAACAAATTTACTATATTTCAGCTTAACAGCTTCTTCGCTATTGCAAAGTCTAAGAGAAAGCTCTCTGATCTATCATATTACCATGGCACTAGCTGGCATTCTGTGCTGTAACTTAGGAACACAATCAGCTTATCATGTACATGTACAGTGCATTATAATCAAAGAATGAATTCTACCTCAAAAGTTATTTTGTGAAGAGAAAACATAAAAGTCTGAGAAATTGCTTAAATGAAGAAAATGTGCTGTAATAATGCACTGTGAGATCCACACTATTCCCAGTAGTCTGATTAGACTTGCCAAGAGGGTGGCTAAGAATGTCTGTGGCCAAATGTGGACAAGGACAGGAGTCCTTCCCATCTCCACTTCATCTTGAGCAATCCTTTTTCAGTGAAGAAACAGAATAGGTAGCAAGCTTGGGGTAAGAGATTAGGTCAAACTAGATAAATACCAGGGAAGAATGTGTCAAAGGTCACAAAAGCTCATGGCTAACAGGGTGAGTGAGGTGCAATGTTTCCTAAGGAGAGAGGGCACGTGCAGAACACGGGAGCACAACTGATTGCACAGGTCCGGAGGTCTGTGGAACCACTCAGAAAGCCATAGCTCAGTTCTTCATTTGAGTCTGGCACTGTATGTGGGACCACTCAGAAGATGTGATTTTTTTAATCCTTCATTTACATGTGGACATAGCCAATCAAAAATGCCTTTCAGAGGCCAGGGATTTAGCTCAAGGGTTCCAGCACCTGTCTTGCAAGTGCAGGGTCCTGAGTTTGATCACCACTAACCACATATAACAATGCCAGGCGTGGTGACTCACATCCATCAGTAATCAGCACCACATCCCAGCATTCAGAAGGCAAAGGCAGGAGGATTGCTATGAGTTAGAGGCTGAACTCAGAGCCAGCCTGAACTACAAAGCGAGACCTTGTCTCTAAAAAAAAAAAAAGGCCTTTCAGATCCTTCATCAGATCTGAGGAGAAGGCAAATGAATTTTTCTTTTCTTTCTTTCTTTCTTTTTTTTTTTAGGTTTTTTGAGACAGGGTCTTGCTTTGTAGTTCAGGCTGGCCCTGAGCTCAGCCTCCAACTCACATCACAGCAATCCTCCTGCCTCTGCCTCCCGAGCGCTGGGATTACAGGCGTGAGCCACCACGCCCTAGCACTGTGGTATGTGGTACTGGTTGCTGCTCGGAGTGAGTCTCCACGCCCAGTAGTGTATGTGGTTACCTGAGGATCTAATCCAGATCCTTACACTTGCAAGACAGGCGCCGGAAGCACTGAGCTAAATCCCCTGCCCGCCAGTGAATTTTTCAAAGGACAGTTTATATCTGGTGTGAGAACCAGTGGGTCGTTGATAGGACAAATGTTCCAGTGCCTCATTTGCCTGAGGGGAAGTCAGTCCATGTGTTTTGAACGATAAAGGATCCTTGACTCTATCCTTGGGGCCCCTGTGAGCCTTTTCACTCGTGCACTGTCACTTGTCACAGCAGAGTGTATCTCTTTTCTATCTTTGTAAACATTCACCTTCGCTTTCTTTCCTGGCAAGTTCTTTGTTTGGGACACTGAGAACCTGGAAAAAACCCTCATGAGACCCCCCAGTTGGTAACAAGATGATCAATCTTTCAAGGACTATTTAAAAGAAACTATATGAATTTTAACCTTTTTTTTCTATGAAATTTACACAACATATTTTTACTGAATAGACTGTTTTCGGAGTTTTAGATTTACAGAGAAAGTAGGTGAATGACACCAAGAATTCTACTTATGAACTCTCACCACACCTACCAGTCTCCCTCACCGTTCCCTTCTTGCAGGAGTGTGGTACGTTTGTTACAACGAGTGCAACAATATGGACATAACGCTATTAACTAAACCCCCTAGTATAGTAGAGTTCGCTATTCTGTTATATGTGCCATGAGTTTTGACAAGTGTTAGTGACATGCACCACGATTACAATATCACCAAACAGATTTTAAATTAATAACATCATAGAAGAGACTTAGAGGATGCCCTTTTGAAGCAAGTTAAATAAACGAAGACTCAACTCAAACTTAGTGAACTTATTCTTTATAGATCTTGCCCGACAGAAAAGCAATATAGTAAAAATTAAGCAGCCTTTTCTTTGAAAATGGTAGTTATTTTGATAAACAGTGCTGTCAAAACAGTAAATGTGAACAAGTACTCGAGTTCTTTCTCTTTTGTCTACTGTTCTCCAGGCTTGGTGTGAATTCTTCATAGTTAAAGTATGTCTTCCCTTGAGCATCACACAGCCATTTAATTTCTGTTCTGGCATTTGGCCTATTGTGTTTATGAGGTCCTAGTGAGAAATGGAATTGATGATTTCTTCCATAACCACAAAGAAAAAAATTGAAAGTTACCGATTTCAAACCACAAGTATAACTTTTCAGATTTTTCTGGAAAAATTTTCGTTCAAAAAGTGAAAAGAGGGACACCTTATTAAATGTCTGACTGAATTGTATCATTCCCTGTCTCAATAGGCTGAAAATACACCTCCACGTAGCTAGCAGGAGACTGGATTTCCCTACATGTAGGTGTAGCGTGAAGTCTACAGAGGGTATCACTGCCTGACCTGATCTCTGTGCATTCCAACTTGTCGAGAAGCTATTGTCAAGGAGAAGAGTAGACTTCACAACTGGGCCCATCTTTCCTGTCACCCACTGCAACTCTTTTGTCCACATACATTCACCATCTTTCCTTCCTTTCTACCTGAATAGTATCTGATTCGTTGGCAGGAACTAGTGATATTTTCTGCTTCTCTTATGAGAACTGTCATTTTAAGACCTTCTTTGAGACTTTAAATCCAAGTTTCCATGTGAAATTCCCCTGGATTAATGGTTCTCAACTGAAGGAAAATTTGAATCCCAGGAAACCTTTGGCAATGCCTTGAGATGATTTTGGTTGTTCCGAATGCGCTGTAGAAGGTACCACTGGCATCTGGTGGGTGAAGGCCAAGGATAGGCCTTCCACTTTCAAAGATTATCTGACCCAAAAGTGTTAATAATACTGAAGTTGAAAAACTCTGTTGTAGAATTTTAGTCAGTAGTCATTTTTGTCATCCCATATGGAAATAGTTTGAAGTACTACATCTTAAATCCTTTGTGAAGATAATGTTCAATTATAGTAGAAATATCAGAAAATGTTTAGAGAAATAGGCTGATTATATGATGTATGCCTTGAATCAAGAATAAGGCTGATTATATGAGACATGCCTTGAATCCCGGTGTTGTGGGAGGCTGAGGCAAGAGGATCTCAAGTTGCACCCCAATTTGAACACCTTAGTCATATTCTATTTTAAAATAAAACATGGCTGGGAATGTAGATCAGTGTGAAGATACTATGTTAAATCTCTAGTAAAACACACACATGCAGAATCAGACTACAACACTTACAATATAGATAATCTCAATTGTCACTCAAAATGTAAACTGTCATAAAGGTTAAGTGAGTAACTGGCCTCGCTTCCAACTTTTACAGTGTTATTTTCCCCCTCAAACTTCCTCCTTGATATCTTTGCTGACAAAGACATTTTAAAATGGAAGACAACTAGAGCCTTTTTGTTTATGAAAAATGAAGTGCGTAGGCACAAAAGAATACACAGTGGATCTCTTCTAGAAAAATTAAACTGTCCTTTCAAGGAATGATTTTCTTAGGAGGCTGTTTGTCACTGTGGTTGGTGCTACTGTTGCTTTATGCATAACTACCAGCACCTGTGAACGTCCAGGGTGTTCTTAAGAATTTCTCACCATGGACTTCGTGGTAGATTGCCTCAGATGATTTTTCAATCTTAAAATCACATTGTATAAAAACTTATCTCTAAGTGCACTATCAAGTCGTCATGCACCAGCTGCCCAAGATCCAGATCCTCCTCAATAACAGGCTTTGTTTAGCCAGGATGGAATTTAAATCTTTTAAAGTAAGTTGCCAATACTCAAAAAACATTCACTGACTGATTGCATTTTAGATTTCTCCCATTTTGAAGAAATGGCATGGTCTCATTTTAGAGGCTAACATTCATTCCTCCCATGGCCGTGGTCTGCCAGAAAACCACAGCTGGGTGCTTAAAACCGGGCTCCTAGGCACCTCTGGGCCTGGGCCCACTGCTTGTGAGTTTGCACTCCTGACATCATTGCAATGGACTCGTGCAACCACAAATGCCTGGTAGTTACTGTTACCCAGCCTTTGGCTCTTCGCAGAATTGAACAACTCATATGCGAATCCGAGGAGGCCTCCTGAAGAGTGGTAGAGGTGCTGAGGTGGAAAGATGTAGCTGCTGAATGGAAGGGCAGAGCTCAAAGGAAGAGACAGACAGATGTCCAGGCTCCACATGCTTCCTAGTATCACCCCTTCAGAAAAAACTTGGCTTTGGTAAGAAGAGGGAAGAGCGGGTAGTAAAAACAAAGCCAATTACATTGAGATCGTGTCACAGGCACTTGTCATCTTCACCCTCAAGCGGCAGGTTCCTGGTCTCTGCTTGTGTTCTTGGAGTTTTCACAGTGAAGGATGAAATCCAGGAAGAGCTCTGGGAAGTAGGAGTCAGTACAAGGAGGGGGTGGTAGGCTGTCTGAGATTGGGGCACAAGACAAAGAGGGAGGAAAAACAAAACCACAATTCAAAAGTAAGGGTTATCAGAGAGAGGCACGGAACTGAAAGTTTAGGCACGGAACTGAAAAGAAAGGCCATCCTAAGAAGGATTCAGGACAGGTAAGTAGAGCGATGGTGGTTTCTGATCTCTGTATTACTTTGTGGGAAGCCTATGGTTTGGCTTAATTTCCAGAAGACCCATGCCAACCTCTCCTTCTGTCTGCCGTAGTCTGATGTCTATACATCGGTCATTGTCCACATATCAGCTCCCAGCTCCCTCCTTGGGGAGAGCGCTTCTCCTATGGCCATGAACAGAGCACATACTTGTTCGTCATCCAAGGACTGGATTAAAGCCCAGGTTGGACATACCCCACAGAGCTTCGAGATGTTTCCCACTCCCAGATGCTAGCTCAGTAAAAACAAGAGAAAATCTCTAAGTGGCAACATCTACCTGGGCTCTGGAAGTGTGGTGATGGGCAGAAGAAATTCTAGATGCTGGAGGGGAGGTGCCATCATGACAGTCTGGAAGGTCTTGATATAGGGAAGCAAGGCCGAGCTCCCAACATGAAACGCAAATTTGTTTCTCTAAATTTATTCTAAAAGAATGAATTTTAGGAGTGATGGAGATTAAGAGGAGGTTAAGAGTGGGAGAACTTTATTGAGAAAAAAGGCTTCTGCCTAAGAAGAGCAGAGAGGGGGACCCGGAAAGATGGGTAACCCAGGATTGCTTTTTCCAGGGGGAATTTATGGACCAAAGCCATGAGGTGAGGCAGGCTCGAAGTGAGGGTTTTCAATAAGATTTTAAAAAGTGGACAAACTGTGATCAACCAATGGGCAAAATTGGGGCCACCAATAAGATTCAAAAGAACTGGACAAACTATGGTCAACCAATGGGATTACAACAGTGTAGCTGCTAAGGCAATACTGATTAAATGGGGATCCACTGAGGAATTAGAACACATAGCAAACATATAGGGGTTTTGGTGGTCTTTTAGGGAGATGTGGGTCATCCCTCTGGGAAATTTCGAACTCATTGCCTTCCTGGGAGGCGTGGATCACTATTATCTGGGAGGGGCAGTTTTCTCCTTTGATGGAACAGATCTTTAGAGAAGGTCTCCTTTCTTGCAAGCTTTTCCAGGGCTGGTCCTTATTTGTCTACCTACCACATGTCTAACTAGCTTCTCTACCTATAATAGTCTGATGAAAGAGAAAACAAAGATATTTGAGGAAGAAAAAGAGTGAACAAATATTTAAATTGCTACTGGAAGAAATCCCAGGAGAATACTACCTTAGGCTTGGCTCTCCTTGTCTGATATGTGTAGAAGGACCATGTATAGTAATTTACTATCTGCACCCAGTGTCTTCTAAGAGTGAAAGTAAGACCTATTAATAATTCTTTCCAAGATACCATGCTGACCTGAGATTGGTCACAGCACATCCGAGTATAAGGTCTGTCCTCATAGGTAAGGCCAAAGTGGCCTTTCGATTTACAGCCTCAGGCTACAAACTGAGTTAAAGGCCTGGGAAGCCTGGGTTGTAAACATCTGTATTATGATGCTGAAAACGAGGACTCAGATTGGTGAGGATGACAGAGGGTTCTTTAAGCTTTAAAACCACCCAGGGATTTTAAGTTACAGAAGCCTAGGAAATCAATTTAAATTATTCCAGGTTGGGGCTAAAGGAAGGATTTTATTTACTTCTTTTTTTAGGCTGGCCAGTGTTTCTAAGGTGCAGCTTGCCCAAAAATCCATCGATTCTCTCAGACTTCTAGGAGGTGATGCTTCTCCTCTCCTCCCCTGTTGTTCTGATGGGGAGGAGGAGTCCGGCAGGTAGGGAATTTGTACTCAAGCTCTGGGGTAAGGGGGACCAGCAGTAGAGTGGGCTTGTGTACTTCTGGTAACAATATGTATTTCTGATCACTGAATATTTAAAAATAAAACTGAGTGAAATCTATAAATCAGGTCAGTGACGTGTCACAAATATGAAGATTTAGAAACGCTTGGATTCACTGTGTATCACTACCTAGAACCTTGCAAAAACATTGATTAAACAGGTTTCTGTGGGATTTAGTGTTTGTAGTTGTCCATGTTAAATTTACTCCAGACCCCTAGGATGTTAACTCAACTCTCCTTGGCGATGCATCCGTTAGGGATGATGCAAGAGACTGCCACAGGATGGGGGCTGCTGGACTAAGCAACACCCCGGGTGTGCTTCATTTTCAAGCTTGAGGCCTGCTGAGGAGAAGAAACACCCAACCCTGGGGAGAGCTGGCTCCTTGGAATTGTCTTGTAAACAGGATACATTATGGAAAAGTGTTTTACATCACTGCAACCTCTGAAAATCACCAAAAGGATTAGACAGTCCCTAGGCAGGCTTAAATCTTGCTTCCGCTCACTCTGCATTCTTCTATTTTCCCTGAGAATCTCAGTAGCGTCTTAAGCCTTATCGATATGTCAGTATTTCAATTTCGTTACAAACGTCAGTCTCTTACCCAGCTGGCCATGGTAACTGTTCCTCTCTCTCTCTCTCTCTCTCTCTCTCTTTCTCTCTTTCTCTCCTCCTTCCTTTCCTCCCTCTTTTGCTTTCCACTCTCCTACACTCTGATTCTTTACTCCAGTTCCTAAAGACTTTCCTTCTAGTCCTCCTCCTTTAGAAAGTGGTTTCCAGGGCCAGAATTCTGTTTCCTTTCAGATGTAAATCTGTCAGGTCTGCCCCTATTCTTACTGAGACAAAAGACAAGGCTGAGAGCCACCCCCGCTGCAAGTCCTCTTCTGAGTAGCCTGGAGGTGGATGAGGAGGGAGGAATGTTAGTACTGCTTCAGATTAGCATATTTATTCTCTCACACAGACCTACGAACTACATAGGAGGCCACGCTCTGTACTGGGTGTTGTGAAATATTGTGGAAAGATTAAGGAATGATTTGTGTGGGAATGATATGCATGATGCTGAAATAAATGCCAGATGAGTGCTCTGAATTAATTTTTATTACTGAACACCTTTGTGGTATATTAGTAAATGAAATTTTGCCAGAGAAGCTAAACTGCCTTCCCTTATACAGCTGCTATTAATTTTTCACTATAACAAAACAGAACTACTGTTTATTGTTCTAATGAAGGTCAGATGTGGAGGTATGCACAAACTCTTAGAAAAATATTAAAGCATAATATCTTTCAGGTCCAAAAAACTATATAGCATTCAAAATACTAAACTCTACAAAATTTTCCTTGCTTTTTTATTAGTGGTTAGATTGAGAACTATTGGGAAGACTGGTTTGTTTATCATGTAACTCTAGCACCTGCTATAGCACCTAAATTATGGGAGGTCAGCATTACACAACTAAATAATACAAGCTGGCATTACTTCAGCATTTACTAAATACCTGACATTATTCTATAATCACTATATCTCAGGATTTTAGATTTTCTTCCCTTGGTAGTATATACAGACATGATTATGTTACCAGAAGATCTGTTAAGAGTTGCACCTTCTGATTCTCAAGGATGCTTCTTTCCCCTTTCTTCTTCATTTTTTCCTTCTTTCCTTCTTTCCCTCTTGCTCTTTAATCCTCTCTTCATTTCTTCTTCTATTTAAATATGTGAACTACTGAGTTGATGATTTAGCTTAGTGTTTCCAGCATCTGCCTTGCAAGTACAAGGTCCCAAGTTCGATCCCTGGGTGTGGTGACTCACACCTTCCAGCAATCAGTATCACATACCAGTGTCAGGCCTGGTGTGGCTCAGGCCTGTCATCCTGGCATTCAAGAGGCAAGAGGATTGTTGAATTCAAGGCACGGAGTTCAGGACCAGCTTGAACTACAAAGCAAGACCCTGTCTATAAATAAATAAATGAATGAATGAATAAATAAATAAATAAATTGAACTATCACTGCCCAATAGAAACATAATGCTAGCCACAAGCAAAATTTTACTTTTTCTAGTAGCCATATTAAAAAAGCAAAAAGGTGGACTTCAGTCTAATAATATATTTAACCCTGAACATACAAAATACTACCACCTCAACTTGTACTCAGTATAAGCAAAATCTGTGTGAGAGATTTCCACAATCTTTTCTCATTTTGAGTTTTCAAAATCTGACATGTGCTTTGCATTTCAGCACATCTCAGTTTAATATAGCCGTGTTTCAGAAGCTCGGTAATTACATATGGCTAATAGCTATTGTACATGGGAACAGAACTTTCAGCCATCTATCTGAACTAAGTTGCTAACTGGTCACCCAAGCCAATTTTGAGTAATCCATCCTTTTTTTTTTTCTCTCAGATCTAAAATGACTTATGTATTTGTGTACTGATGTCTTGTCCACATGCAGGGCACTCCTGGCACATGGGTAGGCCGAGTGGTTGAACGACATTATGATGTATTTTAGAAGGGCAAAATATTAAAGTACCTCAATGAGAGGAGGTGTCATATTAGTAAAACGCACAGCGTTGAGCATATGCTGCATCCTTGACTTTAAACCACATACTTGATAATCACTGTGTACTGCTCACAGCAGATTTTACAAGACTGATATGATTAGATTCACTTTTACAAAGAAATTGATGCTC
>PVIR01034842.1:0-16899 GCA_004026965.1 Petromus typicus | reverse complement strand
AGATCTACAGGCAAAAATCTTAAAGTGATCAAGACATAAACTGGTTAGGAAATATATGCCAACTCCTTGATTTTTCTTATTTGGTATTTTTAAAATCCAGTCAGAAGGCATGGCTTGCAAATTCAGCACAGTCTTACAAGGAGATCAGTGATCAATTAGTGGAGTTCACTAAACACTCTTGAAATTTACTTCAGCATTTCATCTATTCCTCAAACATTCACCAATAGTACATCTGAACCGCTTTTTCCTAATTATACTCATATTTAATGTGCTGTACTGAGTTTTTTTTTTTCTTCCCCCAGTACCCAGAATCAAATTCAGGACCCTGCACTTGTGAGGCAGCCGTAGCACCACTGAGCTCATCCCCAGCCCTTCCGTGCTGAGCTTCTTACAGCATCAGCTGATCTCAACAGCCCAGTGAGGCGAGAGTAGTAGTATTCCTCTTCACCAATGGCCAAGCAGGGTTGAGAAGTTCAGCTGAGTGTGCTAAATGTTACATGGGTTCTAAAAGAGGGAAGACCCTAACTGGAGGGCTCCAAAACCGAGAATACTTACGCTTACCTAGAATACTTTCCACTTACCTAGAATACTGCACAATTCCCCACATTGACGTTGAACATTCAGAGTTCACCTTCAGATACTCTCAGATTCTATTCCCGAAAACTTCCCACAAATACATGGCAATCAGGTAGGTAACTAAATGCTGGACTTAGGCTTCTTCCTGGCTCCTTCACATTCAGGCAGCTGGTTTCCTAAACTGTGTGTATTTTTGGTTTGTTCTGGCAAGAGTTGGGGTAGAGTATCATTTTTAAACTTTGAGATCTTAAGAACTTTGCTGTGCCATTTTTATCAAAAATGGAAATTTCTAAAAGAGGCCACATCTTTGATAGGGTATGCTCAAAATTATCATCTATAATTTATTCTATACAACATTTTCCCGATTGGTTTAATTGATCATTTAAAGATGCTACAGATATTCTTAAATATTTAGATTTTCATAAAAGACCTGACTCCTACAAAATCAGTGCAACCACACAAGTCGGTTTCTTTATCTAAAAAAGAACAATCTTGAACTACATTGGCCTTTCCTGAATTACAGACCACAGAACATCAGTTCTAAGAGGTATCCCCTCAGCAGGGAAGGTCCGCGGTAATCTGTAAGTATACTGAGGCCCCACAAAAGTCTTACATAGCTGGGTGTGATGGTGCGCACGTGCAAACCTGGCACTCCAGAGGCTAAGGCAAAAGGATCACCACAAGTTCAAGGCCAGCCTGAACTGCAAAGTGAGACCCTGTCTCAAAACAAAATAACAGTCCTGCAATAATCTGTTTAATTTTAATTTCAGATTTTCTAAACTGATTTAGACTCTAGGGAACTGGAGACATTAGCAGAGGCTAATCAGCCATGGCTCCTACATCACAGAGTAAAAAGCTTGGGTTACACTGAGTACAAAGAAAATGAGTTTAAACTAGGAAAGGCCCCGATCAAAGTGTTTTTTAAGAGATATTTCTGGCTGTCCTGTGAAGAATACAGGAGAAGAATGGGTGCGTTGGCTTTTTTTTATCGCTGCTGTAGTGAATGAGCAGATTTAGGGATCTAAGTAATAGCGCTGGCGAATCATACAGTTTTGTGGGTCTTATTTCTGATGTGCATCTCACCAGGCTAAAATCAAGGTATGAACGGAGCCTCACGCTCTTGGAGTCTCCGGAGGAGGATCGCTCCTCTTCTCCTTTCGGGTTGCTAGCAGAATCTGCTCCGTGTGGTTACAGAGGTGAGGCCCAGGCCTGTCTTAGTGCATTCTGGGCTCGGTAACGGAAAAACCTGAGACTGAGTAATTTATTATTCCGTACTGTTCTGGATGTTGGCAAGTCTGAGGTCGAGGGCCTTCCTGCTGTACCCTCCCATGGCCAGAACGGAAGAGTGACAGAACAAGAGTTGAGGGAAGGGGGGTCCACACTCCCGCAGTAACTAAGCAAAGAACAGCGTTAGTCCAAGGAGGGCAAACGCCTCATGACCTCATCCCCACTCCACAGCCCGCACGCTTGCTTCGGGGACCGCGTTTCCAACATACAAACTACAGAGAACACACGCGAACGACAGAGCCTGCGGCCTGGCCACGGAGCGTTACCCTCGGCCCCCAGCAGCCACTCATTTTCCACGGTTTATGTCCTTCCTCCTCACAGAGTCATTTCCAAGCTTGAAAGTTCTTCCATCAATATGACTCGGCCAAAAAGTGTCATTTGCTTTTCAGGAGGCAAGTGATTAGATCAGGCCCGTCCAGATAACTCCATACAACCCCACCAATTGAAGGCCGATGCCTTGAACCACACTGGCAGGTTCCAGGGATTAAAGTAAGAGCTCTTGTTAGGAGCTAAGGAGAGAAAGAGTCTGCCTGTCCCAAAGGTGCCGTCCCAAGTGAGAGACCAGGGAATCGGGACCAGAACGATGGCGGTAGGAAAAGGCAAGCAGATATGTTTAAGGCATATTTAAGGAAATAAACTATGCGGTTCGTATGAGTGGAACAGCAGATCCAAGAAGGGAAATCACTGATTTCTAAATTCCTGGCTCCCGCCCTTATTAGGTGAGTGGCAGGTATTTGCTCCATACACAAGGAAGGCTGGAAGGAAGACCACTTTCCACGGAAAATCAGAAGGACTGTTTTCTGTGAAACATGTATCACCTCTGAAATCTCTTAACTTTGAAGAAGAGCCTAAAAATTATCTCTTCAGAGACCATAGTGCCTGGATTTTATAGTTATAGTCCTATTATCTCAAGAAATACAATATATTTGTTATGGTTTATATGGAGATACACACATAAACCTTCATGCACTCACAACTGGAGCTCCGGAAGGTGACTGGGTCTTGGGTCTGTGATACTGTCCTGGATCAGTTCACTGATGTGCTGGGGGTGGCGTGAGCACAGGCTGGAGATGATGTCTCTCCTCCTCCTTTGATTCCTCTGTTCCCCACCTGCGCCCTCCCCTGCCCACCGGCTCTTTCACCTTCATGACGCTCCTCTTCCATGCTGCTCTGCTTGGAGGCAGCTGATCATGAACTAAAATCTACATCTACAAATAGTAAGGCAAAACAAATTCTCCTCCTTTAATTGATGGACATCAGGTATTTTTTTTCCCCGCTAGGAGAAAGTAACTAAGATCATCTTCCAGGATAATTTCTTCGTGATTCAGCACATTCCTTGGAGTGGAGGGAAGCTTATTATTTTATCTATTACTATGTAAAAAAAAATTATTCCAGATGTTACTATCTTAAAACAACAGTTTATGTGGGGCCCAAACATGGACATAGATGAGGTAGGCCCTCTGCTTCATGATCTCTCCTAAAACTACAATCAAGTTGTTGTCCAGACCCTTCAAATAAAGGCTCAACTGCAAAAGAATCTAGTGCCAAACTCATTTCTGTGGCCATTGGAAGAATTGAGTTTCTTTTGTTTTTTTAGGTTTGTTATTTTTTTTGTTTTTTTTTTTTTTTTGAGACAGGGTCTCACTTTGTGGTTTAGGCTGGCCCTGAGCTCAGCCTCAAACTCCCATCACAGCAATGCTCCTGCCTCTGCCTCCCGAGTGCTGGGATGACAGGCATGAGCCACCATGCTCGGCACTGTGGTACGTGGTACTGGTTGCTGCTGGGCGTGAGTCTCCATGGCCAGTATGGTATGTGGTTTCCGGGGATCGAACCCCTGGCCCTTGCACTTGCAAGACAGGTGCCGGAACCACTGAGCTAAATCCCAGCCCAAAATTTGAGTTTCTTAAATGTTACACTGAGGGCCTCAGTTCCTCACTGGCTATTGGGCAGAAGCCAACCTCAGTTCTTTTGCATGTGGAGCTCTCCACCATGGCAATTTGCTTTGTCAAAATAGCAAGATTGACAGTCTGTATTATGTAACCATCTTCTATGACTTGTTCATGGAAATGGTATCCTTTAAGCATTGCTGTTTTATGGATTAGAAGCAACTTATTAGTGAGAAGAAATTACAAAGGGATCCTCAATTCCAGGAAGCAGAGACGACTGAAGTCATCACAGATCATCACAGAGACAGGTGATCACATCAGGGAATGAGGGAGAAGAAGAAACAAAAGAGAAGAATAAGCCAGCAACAAATATGGGCAAGGCTGCAGGTAGAAAGGAACCCTTCTCCACTGTTGGTGGGAGTGTAGACTGGTGCAGCCTCTGTGGAGATTCCTCAAAAAACTAAGATTGGAGGACCCATTTGACCTGGCCGTTTCTCTCCTAGTATATACACAAAAGAATTAAAAGATTCATATCACAGTGACATATGTGCACCCATGTTTATAGCAGCTCAGTTTGTGATAGCTAGATCTTGGAAACAACCAAAATGTCCATCAACTGGAGACTGGATAAAGAAGGTATGGTTCTTTTATAGAATGGAGTATTATTCTGTCACAAAAAGTGATAAGATTGAGTCATTCATACTTAAAAGGATATTACCTTCAGGACATCTTCATAAGTGAAATAAATAGGTCACAGATGTGTAAATATCATATCTTTTCTCTGGTATGAGAAAGTGAACATGAAAATGAGTTCTAGTTTATATAGTAGATATTGTGAATATAGAAAATATTTAAAAGAAAATGGAGTGGAGGGGTAAGTAACAAGGAGAAAAATAATGTGATGGTAATTTTAAAAAGGAAACAAAGCTTATGTATATAGGGGGAAGGGAGCTGTAGGGTAGGTCAGGGAATGGGAAAAAATGAGACTTTGGTTGAGCCATATGCTGGTACAAATTCTCAATGTTGAATGTAATGATGATGTGTATATATAATGTACCAATAAATATTGGGGAAAAAAGTATCAAAAAAATTAAAAGGCAACATATACATGAGGGAAAATATATCTACAAACTACATACCTGGTAAGAGGTTAACATCCAAAATTTAAAAATAACTCTTACACTTTAATACCAAAGAAACTGGATTTGAAAATGAATAAAGGATTTTAACAGAAGTTTCTCAAAAAAAGATATAAAAATGGCCTATAGGCATGAAATGTGCTCAACATCTCTAATCATTAAGGAATTGGAAATGCAAACCACGAGGAGATATCACTTTATACCCATTAAAATGAAAATTATCAAAAAGGCAAAAGATAAGAAATGTTGGCAAGGATATAAGGAAGAGTGAACTCCTGGGCACCGCAGATAGAAATGTGGACTGATGCAGACACTACGGAAAATGTGTGATGGCTCTGAAATAAATTACACATAAAACTACCATGAGACTCACTTCTGAGTGAATAGACAAAGGAGATGATATTTTCACTCCTATGTTCATTAGTCACAATAGCTGAGATATACAAATGACTAAAGTAACCATGAACAGAAAAATGGATAAAGAAATGAGCTCATTTAAAAATACAGAGCTCCTGTTATTTGCTATTCAATGATGGACCCACAAGACATTATGCTAAGTGAAATAAGTCAGGCATAGAAATAAAGAGGTTGCATGATCTCTCTTATATGAGGAATTTAAGAGAAAAAATAATTAGACAGATATGGGAAATAAAACAGTGTTTACCATGGGTGTGGGTGGGATGAAATGGGGAGTTGCAAATCAATTGATACAAGGAAGGAGTGAGACAAGACGGACAAGAAATCTGATGTACAACACGAAGACTCCACAAAAAGACTCCTAGAACTAATAACCAAATTCAGTACAGCAGGATACAAAGTCAACACTCAAAAATCAAAAGCTTGTCTTACACCAATAATTAGCTTATGCCCCCCAAAATTAAAGGAACAGTATGTTTTATGGTGCATCAAGAAAAATGAAGTACTTACAAATTAACCTAATCAAAGAAGTGAAAGACCTCTACACATAAAATTAAAGTATTCCCTAAAAAGGAGTTGGAAGAGAACATCAAAAAGTGAAAGCGTCTCCCCTGTTCTTGGACTGATACAACCAGTATAATCAAAATGGCAATACTTCCAAAATTGTTACACAGACTGAATACAATCCCACTCAAAATGCCAACGGTCCTCACAAAATGAGAGAAAACGATCCTAAAATTTACATAGAACCAGAAGAGACCTACAGAAGCAAAAGCAATTCTGGACAACAAGCCTAAGGCAGGAGTTACCATAATCCTGACCTTCCAATTTTACTACAAAGCTACAGTGATAAAAATAGTATGGTATTGGGAAAAAGGAAAAAAACAGATTTGTAAATCAATGGAACAGAACAGAGGGTACAGAAACTACTCTAGGTACATTCAACTACTTCATCATTTACAAAGGGGCCAAATACTTTCACTGGTGGAAAGATAAACTCTTTAACAAATGCTATTGGAAAAACTGGTTTTTCATATGCAAATATTAAACCTAGACCCTTATCTCACACTGCACTAAACTAAAATCAAAATTGATCATAGATTTAAATACTAAAACAGATACACGTAATGTGCTGAAAGATAAAATAGATAAAACTCTTGATGCCATAGGTGTAGGCAAAGACTTCTCAAACAGAACTCCAAGAGCACAAGAAATAAACCAAAAACAACCAACAGAATCACAACAAACTGAAGAGTTTCTTCACAGCAAAGGAAACTGCCAACAGAATAAGAAATAATCTATAGAACTAGAAAAATATTTCCAGCTACTCCTTAGACAAAGGCTAATATCTAAACTAGACAAAGAACTCAAATACATTAGACCTCCAAGTTAAAGACTCAACCAAAAAAATAAGCATCTGAAATAATAGACACTTCTCAATCGAAGAGGTACAATAAATACATGAAAACATGTTCAACATCACCGGCCACTGCATAATGTAAATTAAAATAACAGTGGGACTCAATCTTACTCTAGAAAGAATGGTAACATCAAGAAATCAAACAATAACAAATTCTAGAGTCACTGCAGGGGAAAAAGGAAGCCATCTTCACTGTCGGTGAGAGTGTAAACTGCTAAAACCAATAAAGACAAATAAAAAGCAGACGATAAGGGAAAAAAGATATTTAAAAAGTTCATGTAATTCAGCATGGCCGATGTGCCTGAAAGTGTACTCTGATTTGATGTAACTGTCTTATATGTTTTAGATTTTTTTTTGCCCTGTAGTCTGGCTGCTAATCTGTTTATGATAATTAACTTAATAAGGATTTATAAAATAAAGAAATCTCAAAAATAAAATCAATTGACCATAAGGATCAGCATTTCTTTCATTGAAAATCATTTATTTTGTATTTTTGTAAGAAAAAAATGAGTATATATTTATTACAGAAAAATACATTCATGCAAAAACAAAGATCATATATAATTCCTCCCATGTCAGTCTCAGACATTCTACTACTGGTGACATTTTACAGTATCCTTCCAAACTCTTTTCTGAAGTTTAATGTCATAATGTAATATTGATTTATATCTTGCACTTTAAAATGTGTGTCAGTGCCACAGATATATTTCATGTCAATAAATAAGTGTACTTCAAAAAAAATTTCTCCCAGGAAGACCTCAAAGCCAACCAGGTTGACACTCACCCCTAACTTCTACAATAGATATGTTCATATATTTCCCTACAGCAACCATTTCACTATTAGTACATGTCCCATAACATTGTGTTGTAAATCTCAAACACATATAATAAAATTTACTTTTAAAAAAGAGAAAAGTATATTTGGTTTATAGAATATGTACTCAATGAAATAGTATAAAACCCTTAAATAATAATGAGTTATTTTATATAAAAGAAGTCTTTATGATATATTTATAATATAAGGTGTTTTAAAATTAAAACAGATGTGTACGTAGTATGTAAACATAATTTTGTTTATAACAAACCAAAGCACTAGTCTTAATTAATCTTGTAAATAATCTCCTCATCTTTTCCCTTCTTTAGGAGCTCTTATTTATAAATAATGATTATACATCAGGCACTATCCTTTTCCTCATGTACCATATCTTGAAAGCAGAACTGGTCCATATCAAGGGTTACTGGGTGAGAAAATTGGCAGTGAGGCAAGCAAACCCTCTTCCCTAGAGCAGCTTGTGCTTCTTTTCCCAAATCATGCTGTGGGCCTAAGAGAATAATCTCTATGCCATCATCCTTTTGGAGATATTTACTGCATCTCTTCTAAGGGCCCGAGACTCAAAAATGCTGGCGTCCAGTGAAAGCAAAACGGGCAGGGCTCTTGTCCTCATTAAAGTTATAGTCCCTTGTGAGGACAATATAAACTAATCCACCTAAAAATTATGTTCTTGCTATTAAAGGAAATACAGAGTACCAAGAAAATAAATGTATTAACGAAGGACTTAATTCAGATGGCGAATCATGCTGGGAACATGGCAAGCCTGAAATGTTCATCCACAAAGATTTACAGTGAAGTCTTACTAGAGGGTTTATCGAACCCAAACACTACCCTGACCTGTCATCTTTCCCTGAGCTGTGCCAAAGCTTCCACATTCTCACCAAAAACATTCTCCTCTCTCTTCTAGTGTGGGCCTCCAATCTACACTTAGAAAACATTTCACTGCCCACTATAGGGCTTACCTTATATTGAGAGATGGGGAGAGAGAAAGAATGAGAGAGACTAAGTATGTGGAACATCTATCTATGGCTGGTCTGGCATCTGCACATCCACTCTCTTCATCTGGAGTAATCCTGACACTCATGAGGACGGATCTATCCCTTCTCAACTCTGTCTTGTGGACTAGAAGAAACATCCTTCCCAAGTCAACCCGGACACTGCTCGTGGACAAGCATGTAATAGAAATCATTTCAGGATCACCTTTCAGGTCTTGTACTAAGAAGAGGAAGGTAAAGGATTCCTGTTCTGTTCCACTGTTTTGAAGCTAGACGTATTAGCCCATGAATTGCTTAAGTCATCTTGTCATTACAAAGAGATCTGCCTATTAATAGTCTGAACATACAAAGAGATAGGATGAAAGATGGAAAAAGGAGAAACAGACCCTAGTAAGAGTTCGATCCCAGACTCCAGGCCAGTTTTGCCTCACAAGTCTTACATCTGGGCCATGAGAAATAGTCTCAGTATCTTTGTGCAACACATGTTGGAAAGAGAAGCCAACCACACACCCACCTCTTCACCATTCCTGTGGTCACAGCAGCTAGCAGGCTAGTCTCTGCTTCTTAGTTTTCCATGTTATCATGAGATACCAGTCAACTTTATGTTCCCTTAACCACAGAAGACACATCAAGTCCTCCAGACATCTGTTAAATATTTCTGTTGATTTGTTTAAAGAAAAAAGCACCCTCTCAAACCACCTCCTTGAAGCAAAGAACTCCTTATAACTCCTGAGACAATCTCTATTTTTCCTACCCTTTCTTGGTCTTTATAGTGGTCCCAAACTCATATAATCAGTTATCAGTTTACTCTTTTGGAACACAGCACTAATTGTATCTTTGGCTTTTGGCAGAAACTCTGATTTTAGCATTCCATCATAAATGTGAAACGATTCCATCACGTATTTTTCAAGGGAAAAATGTTTCAAACTGTTTCCACATTGTCCACAGAGCTGAAAATGAAAATGGAAAACATGACCCTGGAATAACTATAGGTAAGAGCCACGTTAACATTTGTATTGTACAAGGAACTTCGAAGAGTCCAGAGAAAAGCTATCATGATGATCAAGGCATATAAAAAGTAAGTGTATGAGAATTATAATATTTTAAAAGCAAATAGAAAAAGAACTACACCCTCAGGGGATGGTATCAGGCCATTTTATCTAAACTCATAACAAGTTTGACTTGGCTGTAAAAGAACAGATGAACCAAACTCTTGGCACAAAGAGTTATTAAATATTTTGATGGGCTACAAATGGAGGCCATGGGGTCCTCTTTTGAGTTATTTTGGAGTCATTTTCTTTTTTAACGGGAGAGCCCCTCCTTAAAGTAGTATAGCAGAATCCTTGCCCTCCAATGGGGATGTGACCTCTTTAACACACTGGCCGTTTTGAAAATAGGACCACTGTTGATTACCATTCTAGTTTTTTGTTTGTTTGTTTGTTTTGTTTTTGTTTTTTGAGACAGGGTCTCACTTTGTGGTTCAGGCTGGCCCTGAGCTCAGCCTCCAACTCACATCACAGCAATCCTCCTGCCTCTGCCTCCCGAGTGCTGGGATTACAGGCGTGAGCCACCACGCCCGGCACTGTGGTATGTGGTACTGGTTGCTGCTGGGTGTGAGTCTACATGGCCAGTATTGTACGTGGTGACCAAGGATCGAACCCAGGCCCTTGCGCTTGCAAGACAGGCGCCGGAACTACTGAGCTAAATCCCCAGCCCTACCATTCTAGTTTTTGTCAGTCTCTTATTGGTTCCGTTTGCTCTGCTCTCCTTTCTTTCTCCCATGTACTTCCTCAACACCCTGTGAAAGTGATTTCCAGGGGCGGTATTACCGGTCGTTGGCTCCTGACTACAGTTTAGAACCAGAATAAGAAATGAGGACAAATTCTCAGTCCATAACTAAAGCACGGTTCTGTACCCGAATGTGCAGTTGTGAAGGACCATGAGCTGTTTTCTCATCTGTGCTACCCATAGAATTTCACTCTGAAGTCTCAACTGGATTTTATTACCCTCCTCAGTTCTGTAGTTAAAGAGGAAGCCTTCAAAGATTTTGAGAGTCTGCCAGTTTCTGAAAGGTTTTTATTGGCTGTAAGTTATAATTGAAATGATCTACTTGCTATTCAGTTTAATATGTTAAGAGAGATTTCTAAATGGGCTGCCTTAGGTTTTGCAGTGCCGTCTCGAATAATAATATAAAGACTGTTCAACTATCTAGGAGACAAAAGATAAGGTCAGAGGAAATAATGCCCTCAAATTTTTAATAAATACTTTTAGGATTTTGTCCCACACATTTCTCCAGTCCTTGAATTCTGGTGTCTATTATGTCTGCATATGAGATTTCAAAGTGTAGTGAATGAATTCTGATACGTAGGTGGATATGATACACGTATGTCATATATATGAGTTGCTGGCACATGAGACACATCATATCTCCAAACCTCCCTAAAGAGGAAAAAACTATTTTTGGAGAAGAAAACTGGTATTTGCATATAGATAGATACCTATACCTCAAACTCCCAGCTCACTCCTCTTTTGATCATCCCGAATCCCTGCAGCAAAAGCATGTCCAGCACCACAGACATTTTTTTCTCAAACTCGGCAATTCTGGCTATTTCACGTGCTAAAATATAGGCAATAAGGTGTATTATGAATTCCCAGTGTAAAAATCTCCACGGGCAGGAGACTCGGGACTCATCCTTGTCTCCAGCAGTGCTTCAGAGGTCACAAAGGACAGAACATTTAAGAAAACTGGGAGAAGATATTAACTGGGAAGATGAAATGATTCAATCTGATGTTTCTGCACGAGCTAATTCAAAGGGCTGAGGCATCCTTCCAGCAAACCAAGTTGAAAAGAGAAGAGGCTTATTTTTATAATCTATCTTTCTTCAGCAAGGTTAGTTTCTATAGCCACAGGCTTGTTAGCTTGTTAGCCAGCTGGTCTGACTAATGATGACCCTGGGGAGAAAACAATATAGATCTACATTTCTCGGTCCCTATTTGCAAAACACAGGCAAATTAGCTCGAGAAACTGTCTATGAAGCAGATTCTTTTCCCAAAGAGGACAGCACTCAATTCGCTGGTCAGCAACATGCTTCAGTAACGACTTAGACAGTAATTTCTTTGCTGCTCTCCGACCTTCTCAAGCAAAGCAGGAATGATGCTGTAGAAGTCCCCTCCCCACGAGGAAAAGTGATCAGAAACCCACCGCCCGATCAAAGAGCTCAGGCGATCTTTCCCCGAAGCTCAGAAGCCCCAGGGCTTGTTTCTGGACCTCAGTTGCCTTGTCTAAACACAGAAATGTTCGCTTGGTCCTTCTGGCTCCGCTGTGCTGTGGTTCGGCTGCCGGACCTCACCGTGTCTGTGGCGCTGTCCACGCCGTCAAGATCCCACCTCCCCATTTCCCTTTCCCAGTGCTGTGGGACACTCCTCTGATTTATTAAGCCAAAAGGCATATAACATATCTGCCTTTGCAATTTAACTGCCTTCTGTTTTATCTCAGACTGAAGTAGAAACCAAACACTTAAACTGTAAAACCCTTAATTCATCCAAAGTGTGTCTCATTTCAAAGGCACGGTGCTAAGTCTTGGTCCTGCGGACTTCCCAAGCTACTATTCAATTTCTCCTTTTCTTGCCAAATATAATTACATAGTATAGACAGCACCTCTCTTACCGTCACCAAATCCCTTCTTAAAGCGCCTGAGGTTTGATTTCTTTTACCCACATGCCTCTAAAATATTTCTCCTGAAGGTCACTAAAGATTAAATCTGAAGCTAAAACTAATTAAGTTTTCTTGGAGTTTGTTATTCTCAATATTTGTCAGCATTTGGCACAGTCATCTTCTCTCCCCCCTTTTGCTTCCGCGGGATGACCATACAGGTGTACATCTCTGTAACCACCCCTCCATCATCTCCACCGGGTTAGCTTTCACCTCAGTTTCTCAAATTTTTATACCACATTCAAATTTCTCTAAAAATCTGACTGCTTCTATGCCTTCAATTACCAACCACTAGATTGGTAACTTCCAAACAGGTCCTATAATTTGCTAGTCTATATCTCTGAGCTCTCCTGGCCCTAGAAAAATGCCAGTTTGAAGTTTTCTCCATATTCTGTTCTGATTTTCAAATCAACATACCCAAAAATAGAAGGCTTTGTCTTTCTAGCCCTCAACAGTTACTATCTACACATTCTCAGTCAGGAGAAATGCTGTCCAAAGACCTGGAAACACTCATTTTATACTTTATTTAGTAAAGATACCTTTTTTAAAAATTCATATCTTTATTGGTACATCATGAATACACATCATCATCGCATTCAATGCCAGGTACAATACTAAGAACCAAGGATGCAAAGATAAGACACAGTCTTTATCCTTATAGGGTTTTCCTTCTATTTTCTCTAATACATATTTATTCCATGATCTCTTCATCTTTAAATTGGACTCATGATATTTTCTACAAACTTTTCCGCACTGACAGTGGTACTTTCTGCCGGTTTATACCTTCCTTGGCCTTCTATTCATATTCAAAATTCAAATAAGTCAAATAAATACTTCACTGTTACTTTTTTATTCATTGTTAATCTCTAGGTTTATCAAATCTCTATAACACATTCATATCCAATATTAAACATTTACTGGGTGTCTACCCAATACTAAGCACTGTTCTGAGTAAGAGGATACAATGGTAAACAAGATACAAAAGTTCTCCCTTAAACAACATCAGAGTGCAGTATGAGAAAGACAAGTAACCAATAATGACCACACAGCAGGACAGCACCGTTTTATACCGAGTGGGCCCTAACCACCAGGCTCCCAAAGAAAACGACAGGAGCCGAGTATAAAGTATACGTGGCATTCACCGCTTAGAGCATTTGAGATGGGGCAAGGGCAAGAGGTTCAATAGAGGTGAGTGATGAGAACAGGAAGCCAGAGCCCGGGGGGAACCACAAGTGGGTCCCTCGAGCACGACAGCCACGTGTGCCCCATGGTTTGAGTGAGCCCTCCAAAACTTATGTTGAAGATGAACTGCCACTGGAACAGTATTAAGGTGGCGAGCCATTAGATGATTAGATCGTGATGGCAGAACGGCTTCATGAATCAGTTAATGTCATTATCCAAGGAACAGGCTGATTATAAAGTTTTCAGCCCCGTCCTCTCGATGGCATGCACGCCCATTTGCATTCCCACTGTGTTCCCGCACACCATGGAAGCCCTCAAAGATTCTGGTTCCATGTTATAAACGTCCCAGACTCAAGAAACATGAGCCAAATAAATTTCTATTGTTTACCAATTACCTAGTCTATGGTATTCTGTCAATAGCAGCAATAGATAGATTAAAACTGTGTGTTAGGAATTGAATTGTATCCCCCAAAAAGATATCCTGAAATCCTAATTCAGGAAGCAGTGTAATCCTCAACAGAAGTGCCTAAACTGCAACTCGGAACTTCTGGTGAACAGAAGCTAGGGGGGTCCTCCCAGGAGACGCGGGAGAGCACCGGGCTGACAGCACCTCGATTTCAGACTTCGGCTCCCACATCAGTGAGAGAACAGATTACTGTTATGCTACCAAATTTATGGTGTTTGGTTACAGTAGCTCTACAAAACAAACAGTATGCACCAGTAAGAAAAGTGTGTTCATTTACATTTTTCTGACCCATTCGGCATAGGGGTCAGAAAATGTACCTAATAATTTACTTAATGTACTAATTAATAATTATTTGGTTAATAAATTACTTATTTAATTTCTCCCTGTAGTCCTTTATGTCTAAATTGCTCTTGTCTGACTATTCTAAAATGAAAACTTTGTATACAAAGTAATATCTCTAAATAGGCATAGATAGTTGTTAACCCTCAATGAATTCCAACAGTTGCTGTTGGTCCTGAATGAGATCAATTTTGTCTAATTCTTCAAAATTTCCAAAGGATTTGCTTTTGCTTCTGTTAGTCACCAGCACACTGCACCCCTAAACTCTTTAAATCCTCCGAGATCTGTGTTGCAGTCTTGGTGTTGGTGGTGCTAGTGTCGATGGTGGTAGTAGCAGTGTGACCCTTGTATATAAATATAAGCATATGTGTTCCACATTAGTAGAAAAAAGATTGCAAATCTGAATAAGTTCTGATTAATAGCTCAAACTATTAGCTGCTTTTATTTCCCTCACATACTGCCCAAGTTAGAAAATTTAAGTAAATGTAATTACATAAATACATATAATTCTATAATATATCATTATGATAATAAAACGTTTTAGTGCTGTCCTACACATCGAAAGTTTGTTTGAACACGAAGATCACAGAATGTTCCAGTTGTCTGCTATATTTAACCAATCACCCCAAAGTCAGTGTTTAAAAACAACAAGCATTTGTTTTGTTGCTAAGTCTGCAGTTTGGTCAGGCACTCAATGAAGTCAATATCACACCACAAAGCATCAGTTAGAGAGACTCACAGGCCAGGTGCTGGACGCAGCAGAAGGCTCACTGAGCCACACGTCTTGTCGTCGGAGTGGCCGCGGGCCTGACCGCAGCTGAGGTGCCTCCGTGTTACTGCTCGGCTTCCTCACAGCATAGTAACTGGGTTCCAAGACCACGTGTCCCCAAGAGGAAGCATAAGGTCTTTTCAGACATAGGACAGGAAGTAACTGAACACCACTGCCACTGCACTGGTCAACTTGTGACTAAAATAAACACAGCTCCAGGGGGGAATGACAAAAAGCCCACTTCTCAATGGAAAGACTGTCAGAGAAGTGTTTAGATATGTGTCAAAACACATCAGATGTTCTAATATCATAGGTTTATTAAGAAAACATATATCAAGTTCCTAATATTTAGTAAAGACCTGCCCCCCCCCCCACTTACACTTTATAAAATAGCATTTGGAGCATCCATAACAGTGATGGTGAACCTTCTAGAGACAAGTGTTCAAACTGCAACTCTAAACCCACTTCCATTTTTTTTTTTTTTTTTTGAGACAGGATCTCGCTCTGTGGTTCAAGTTGGCCCTGAGCTCAGCCTTGAACTCACAGCAATCCTCCTGCCTCTGCCTCCCAAGTGTTGGGATGACAGGTGTAAGTCACCACCCTGGTATTGTGGTATGTGGTACTGATTGCTGGTGGGCATGAGTCTCCACACCTGGTACTGTTGTGTGTGGTTATCGGGGATCGAACCCGGGCCCTTGCATTTGCAAGGGAGGCACTAGAACCACTAAGCTAAATTTCCAGCCCCTTAACTCACTTCTTTATCTCAAAGTGCCAACACTGCAATTCAACTTGAATACTAAACAAAAAAAAACAACTCATACATTAACATGCATGTCATAAGTTTGCCACCACCAATCTGTAAGATGAGGATGACAACTCTACCTCATTAATTGTACAAATGGCAAAAACTTTATTTATTTTACTCATTTTATTCCTAGACTTATAACACATACCTGGAATATAACCAGTTCTCAAAATGTAGTTCTTAAACTAGGGATTTAGCTCAAGTGGTAGCACACCTACCTTGTAAGCACAAGGCCCCAAGTTCTTTCCATGGTACTGCAAAACAAGAAAAAAGAAAAGAAAAGAAATTTCATTTATACCTAAGAACACATGAAATATCTAAGGATAGTTACCAGGTCCTGTGAAATTTTGTATATCCCAAACAAAGTTAAATCATAAAAAGAAATACACATAAAGACACACACATAAACGTGTGTGTGCATGTGTGTCTCATATATAATAATAACAAAACTAAAGACTTTAAAATATTCGAATTTGTTGACTTCACATAACAGCAAAATCCATATTTGTTGTGGACCTGCCCTCAAAATTTTCATTTAAGTTACTTTTTATACCTTTATTCACAATATTTACATAGTTGATTATCTTTGGTATTTAACCACCTGCAGAAATCAAAGAATCAATATTTTCCATGATCTATACCTAGAAAGATTTATGAAAAACAGTAACAAAAACATATGCTTTCCAAATCTTCATTCCAACTTGACCTTAAGGAGTCCAAAAATATGCTGATAGGGATGGGACTTAAACAGCCCGACTCCCACTGGAATACTATGAAACTCCAAATGTGGGCATTTTATCCAGTAGTTTTTAAAGCACTAAATAATTTAGAGCTATATTTCTTTCAAGTTGTATGCCCTTAGAGTCTAATAATCTTTTTTTAAAAGCAGCAGAGATGCAGCCTGATTTTGTAAATAAGACAAATGTCTTGATCGTAAACATTTACCTGGCAGTGTTATGTTTTTGTTTGATCGCAAAACATTGTTGTGTTAACATTTCCGAGTGTCCTCCTACTGTACAGCCTGTGCTGGTACAATGGAAAGTATGAACGTGATCTTTGTTTATTCATTGATTT
>PVIR01034841.1:0-16905 GCA_004026965.1 Petromus typicus | reverse complement strand
GTTCTTTTCAGTTTTGAGCTATTTTGAATAAGCTTCCATAACATTTCTATACCAATTTTTTTGGTGAACATTTGTTTGAGTTCTCAAATACTTACAAGTGAAATTGCTAGGTAAACATATATGAATTACATAATAAACATATATTATATATAAGTATACATATATACATATATGTTATTTTCATTAGAATCTGGTAGAGCTTTCTCAAAAATATTACCAATAGTAAATGAAAGTTCCAGTTGCTTTACTCTTTTTTTTTTTTTTTTTTTAGTTTTTTGAGTCAGGGCCTCATTTTGTAGTTCAAGCTAGTCCTAACTCAGCCTCAAACTCACAGCAATCCTCCTGCCTCTGCCTCTTTAGTGCTGGGATTATAGGTATGAGCTACCTGGCATTGTGGTATGTGGTACTGATTGGCAATCAGTGGTTACCAGGGATCAAACCCGGGACCTTGCACTTGTAACGCAGGCGCCAGAACCACTGAGCTAAATCCCTGGCCCTGCTTTACTTTTTTGATAACATTTGTACTGTCAGTATTTTAACTTCATCTAATCTGGTGAATGCTTACTGGTATCTCAGTATGAGTTTACTGTTTAATCTACAGTTTCTTAAAGATTAGTAATATTAAACATTTTAATTTGCATTTTTCTGTTGTATATTTTCTTCTCTGAAGTATTTACAATTTTTTTTCAGTACTAGGAATTGAATAACCCGGGGCTTTAGTCATGCTAGGTAAGCCTTCATTCTCTGAGCCACATCCCTGGCCCTTTTTGAGGGAGAATGTGAAGACAGTCTTACCATGTAGTGCAGAACTCACTAGGTAGCCTAAACTGGCCTGAGACTTCCAGAGATCCTCCTGCTTCTGCCTTTTGGTGCTTTTGCTGATGTCTTTATGTGCTCTTTTTCTTGGGGCTCTCACCTGCAAAAATACCCCATTGGGCGGCTGAGGATTTAACTTGTGGTTCCGACATCTGCCTGGCAAGCACAAGGTCCTGAGTTCAATCTCTGGTAATCACATACCACAATGCTGGGTGTAGCAGCTCATGCCTGTAATCCCAGCACTCAGAAGGCAGAGGCAGGAGAATTGCTGTGAATTTGAGGCTGGCTGGGCTACATAGTGGGTTCAAGGCCAGCCTGAACTACAAAGCGAGACCTGCCTCAAAAAAAAAAAAAAAAAAATCTCACTGGCCTTCTGACCCTGACAGTATATATTTTTGCTGAATTTGATATGCTATTTATGGACCTATTTTTCATGAAAGTATAAATTATAATTTACATGGGACATATGGCTTTACTTTAAATATGCAGTTGTATAAGTAGAATAGATAAGTATTTTATATCTGATCATAGCCAGCTACTGTTCACTTAAGTATACAGATCTCCACACTGTTCTCAATTCAGGAGAATTAAGATAAATTTTCATAGTAGATAGCAGTTGAAACCTGTTGGAGGCATTTATTGTTAAATGCAACCACTCTTTAAATCAGAAATTATAATTGTAGCTACAAAGCAAATTTTTATAAATTTTGATGTAGCTATTTTATTTTTAGTAGTGTGTTGTGTTTTATAATATTGGTAAGCCCCAGCTATGTTTTGTCTTTGATATATATCGTATTCTCCAAGGTAATACATGGTTTTGTGTACATTATTAACATTATATTGTGATTGCACTGCCACATAGGGCTAGTTTAGCTCTTTCTTTCATTTTTATTTTTTTTGCTTTGTAGTTCAGGTTGGTCCTGAACTCAGCCCCGAATTTGCCAATCCTCCTGCCTCTGCCTATCTAGTGCTGGGATTACAGATGTGAACCACACACCCAGCATTACGGTATGAGGTACTGATTGCTGGTGGGTGTGAGTTACCATGCCTGGCATTGTTGTATGTGGTTATGAGGAGGGGTGTGATAGGACAAGGGACCTTGGGGGGGTGCTGGAACCACTGGCCCTGGCCCTCTTTCTTTCATTTTTGAGTTCTAAGATTAAAAGGCTTTCTAAAACCTTCTATTGTTTTGCTATAATTTATCTTGTGGTATTGTGAATGGAGCCCTGGGCCCCTGAGCTGCATCCTCAGTCCTATTGTCCATGTCATCCCCGCCCCAAGACTAAATAAATGAGAAAACAGACTGTAAGTGAACAATGTTAGCCGGACATGGTGGCACATGCCTGTAAGCCCAGCACTGGGGTAGCTAAAACAGCAGGATCGCCAAAGTTCACAAGTGCAAGGCCAGCCTGAACTACATAGCAAGATTTTGTCTCAAAACAGACATTTGGGAGAGTTAGAATGTTTTTGTTAACTTTTCTCATTATCAGTTTACTATCATTTTTCATTAAAGGAACAGTGGACACCCAAGCCTTTAAAATCTGTATCTATTTAGCTGAATGTTGTGGTTCATGCCTGTCTGTAATCCCAGCACTCTGAATGGCTGAGTAAGGAGGTTCACAAGTTCAAGCCCAACCATGGTAACTTAGTGAGTTCTGTCTCAAAATTAGAAATTAAAAAAAAGGTCAAGGATGTAGCTCAAAACAAAGTCCTTGAGTTTAATCCCCAGTACTGCAAAAGAGAACAAAAACAAAATGGCAGTAATTCCTTGTAAATCTTTTTAACATATTCTGGAAACTGAATGAAGAGACTTGGGGACATCGGGATGCTTTTTCTTTCTATCAGGATCAAATAGATCTTTTTGCTTCCTGGGACTTTAGATACAAATTCTTACTCATTGTTGGGTTCTAGAGATTTGTTAACTGACGTCTAACAAAGTGTTCATTTTAACAAAGTAATAGATATTCATTGACCCAAATGAAACTCATTTTCTTTCCATGTTCCCCTCTAGATTTCCTATCTTGGTTAGTGGCAACATTTTCTCTCCAGACCAGAAAATCTAGTGCTTTTCCCATGACTCCTGCAGCCAGTTGGTCTTATGTACAATAAATCTTTTCACTTTATTCTGGTTTTCCAGCCTGAGTACCAAATTTTTATTGCACATTTGAACTAATAAAATAGACTTGAGTTGGCCTCATGTCTCTCAGTTGCTTTCTTTGCCTGTTAGTCCATCAGCTACTCATCACTGCAGGATACCACTATAAAACCAAAGTTTCATCACTTCACTGTTTTGCATACAAGCCTCTCTGGCTCCCAGTTGTCTTCATAGTAAGCACCGACCTGAAGTGTACAGTGTCAGTTCCACTAGACCATATGCCCTTGCTTCAGCATACCACATAATGCTTCTTCCCAGTGTATTTGGAATGCTGAGAAGTAGAGAGATTCCAGCCCAGGTGCTTTGTTTTATTATGCTGAATAAATGAAGGACTTGTAGGGAAATTTTGCTTATTTCCTTTATAAAATTGAGATAAAACTACAGATCAAAATATTCTTAAAAGGAGAGTATAAGAGTAGCTCAGTGGAAGGATATTCAGTCAAAAAAAGTCTTGGATGCCATTTTTAAACTAAGGTTTAATGTTCCAGAGACTTGGTGTGTTGAGTTTTGGTAGTGGTGCCAACCACCTTTTTGTATCTTCTACCTTGAATCTTTACATTCTGCCTTTACCTTTGTCGTTTGTTACTCTTTGCTTTTGGCAAAGAAGAAGAGGAAGATGAAAATAAAGGAGGTAGATTTCAGTCAGAGAGAGAGAGAAATACTTTGATATCAAAGAAGTTATCAAATCCCAGCTATTTTATGGTTTGGCAAGAAGACAATAACTGTATGAGGGAGAGGAAGAGGGTAAGAGATTTGGTTTTGAAA
The DNA here is from genome assembly GCA_004026965.1 of Petromus typicus. NCBI lineage: Eukaryota > Metazoa > Chordata > Mammalia > Rodentia > Petromuridae > Petromus > Petromus typicus. The sequence continues at coordinate 13,169 of PVIR01034841.1, read as the reverse complement.
TACAATTCTTTGTTGCATTAATATATAATCTTTTCAAAATGTAGGAGCTAGCAGAGGGTGGGAATCTTTTCTTCTAATTGAGTAACTATAATTTTTTAGTTTTAAGCAGGATTATAGATTTCCCTGTTTTTGCCAACTTTTCCAAACAAGTTATGTTTTCCGGGTATGGAAGTGCACACCTGTAACTCCACCACTCAAGTGGCTTAGACAGGAGGATGGCTGGCAGTTCAACGGCAGCCTGGACTGTGTAGTGAGACCCTGTCTAGAAACAAAACAACACGTTACATTTCCATAGAAAGTTATTTAGATGTTTTTTTCATATATCTTTTCTTGTTTGTTTCAGACAAAAGAAGTTAGAAAAAGTGATGGAAGAAGAAGGTCTAAAAGATGAAGAGGTAATCAAGTTAACTGGTGCCCGGGGGAGAGGTTTTGGTTCAGACTTAGAGGAGTTTGAGGGATGACATGCTTCTAAATTTGGGAGAATTATTAAGAGAGGAAGACTTCTCTAGAATAGTTCTGATAATCTATTAGTTTAGAATTCTAAGAAAAGAAAGGATGAATTCAACCAAATTAAGATTTAAAAGACCAGAATGCATTGAGAATTCATTCTTACAGAATTCATTGAGAAACTTTGAAAAAGGTGAGATTTCTGAAGTCATTTTCAAGGCAGAGACCTGTCTCGAACTACCCTGCTGTCCCCTGCCCATAGGTGTGGAAGGAGAGAGTAAGTCTAAACAGCTCATGGCAGGGTTGGAAAGCTTCAGGAGTAGGAATCACACAGAACCCTGACTGGTGACAAGGACAAAGGAATGATTAAAATATATGATGAGCTGCACTGTGGTTGGGGTGGGGGGAAGAAAAGAAATTGTTGGTTTGTTCTCCTTCCTTTGAAGTATTCAAGTAGTGGGTTACTGAGTAGATTAGCATGAGTTCTCAGAGGATGTGACTTCTGTCCAGTATGGCTTGCTTGCATCTGAAGGTCAGAGATGGGAGAAGTCACCTCTGAATGGCCCTGCTTTCCAGCTGGGAAAGACATACCTGACTTTATTGTAGATTTTCAGAATTTCCTTCCCTTTTTCTTCCTCCTTTATTTAAACACTAGAAACGACTCAGGAGATCAGCACATGCTCGAAAGGAAACGGAATTTCTTCGTTTGAAAAGAACAAGACTTGGATTGGAAGATTTTGAGTCCTTAAAAGTCATAGGCAGAGGAGCATTTGGCGAGGTAAAAACTACAGCTACTTGTCAAATACAAAAGTAACACAGAACTTGAGAGCTTCGAACATACTGTAAGCTTGTGATCATGCAAGGTGGGCGTGCTAGCTGCTCTGCTTGGCCCCTTTCTCTCTTTCTTCCCCTCTTCACTGTCCAAGATCTCTGTTTTGCCAAAGATTATGTTAGTCTTCTAAATATTGATTTAGAAGAGATTTAAAAAGTAGAAGGAAATTATTATGTTGTATTTTCTTCTATGATCATGACCAGAACTCATTTTATAGAGTATGAACTTAAATTTTAGTTGGTGTGTATACTGTTCCACTCTCATACAGCTGTTCAGCTGTACTGGGGCCAGAATTTGAGCCCAAATTTAAAGCTTTTCTTTTTTTTTTAAGTCTTTTGAGACAGGGTCTTGCTTTGCAGTTCAGGCTGGCCCAGAACTCATTATGTAGTCCATGCTAGCCGCAAACTCACGGCAATCCTCCTGCCTCTGCCTCCCAAGGGCTGGGATTACAGGTATGAGCCACTACACCTGGTTTAAAGCTTTTGCTTTGCCCAATATCACACTGCTTTTCCAGAAGCACACTTATGGTATATCACCAGCCATTATTTCTTTCCACCAAGTTTGTACAGCTCAAAATAGTAAGTAGAATTTAAGGAATACAAAATTAAAAGCATTTGCAATTTTGCTCCAGTCACTTTTTTTTTTTTTTTGGCACTGAAAATTGAACCCAGGCAGGCTCTTAGACATACGAAGCAAGTATCATTCTATCACTGAATTACATTCCTAGTCTTTTGTAAAATTTTATTTATTTATTTATTTTTTCAGACAGGGTCTCACTTTTGTGGTTCAGGCTGGCTCTGAGCCCAGCCTCAAACTCACATCACAGCAATCCTCCTGCCTCTGCCTCCCGAGTGCTGGGATTACAGGCGTGAGCCACCACGCCTGGCACTGTGGTATGTGGTACTGATTGCTGCTGGGTGTGAGTCTCCACACCCAGTACTGTATGTGGTTACCAGGATCGAACTGGGCCTTGCACTTGCAAGACAGGCACCAGAACCACTGAGCTAAATCCCCGGCCCCTGTAAAATTTTATTTTGATACGGAGTCTGGCTTACCCTGACCTTGAACTTACCTCAGCCTTTGAGTAGCTGAGATTATAGGCATGCACTACAATGTCCAGCCATTCAGTTATTCTTACAAATGAGTCCTGCTTGATCACAAGAGTGGTCTGTTGAGGCGGTTTGAATGAGCCCATATATAGTCATTCTCATCAATGGAAAACATCTGACGTGGACAGTCTACTGATGTGCTAATTACATTAACTTATAGACGGAAGGAGCATATTATTAAAAACCAATACCCAGGGGAAATTTCAGACACACAGGGTAAAGATGCAATTAATTGCTCAGTAGTCAGAATTCCTGGTGGCTTCTTGAGAGAGAGGAAGTACTCTTAAAATCACTAATGGCCAACTATGATGGCACATGCCTATAATCCTAGCATTGTGAGTGTTGAGGCAGGAGGATTGCAAGTTTGAGCTCAGCTCGAGAAACTTAGAACCTTAGGAAAAGACCCTATTTAAAAAAAAAAAAAAAATATATATATATATATATATAAATATATATATATGTATATGTATATATATGTATATACACACATATATAGGTATATATAAATATTAGTGTATATATAAATATATACATGAATATATATAAATAAATATATATATATTTATGGCAGGGCAGCATGTATATATCTATATCTACCTATATCTATATCACACACACACACTAATAAATACAAATTTAAGAAAAAGGGCTACCAGTATGGCTCAGTGTGAAGACCCTGAATTTATTCTCCAATATCCCAAAAAGGAAAAAAAGCTTTCTGTTCATGGAGGAAGAAGCATGAGACTAAATGGAGCATTTTCCTAAATGTGAACAAAGATACAGAGAAAATAAAACTTCCTTTTCTTGGGAAAGTAGAGGAGGATGTACAAGAACTTGCCCAGAAATTTTTCTTTTGTTTTGTAGGCCATTATATTTTGTTTCATCATGGAATTATCTGTTCTCTTTTAAAACTTTGGAAAATGTAGAAGGAAGAAAAACTGTATGAAACCATTTCTCTAAGTAAACGCTTTACAGTTGTTTTTTATGTTAATTTCCAGACTTATTTTTCTGTGAATGAGCTTTTACTTTTGTTATTATAATCATTTACTTAAATTGTCTGAGCTGATTGAATGATATGTATGAGGAATTTAATCCTAAGAGTTTCAAAATAAACTTTGAAATTTGGTTGGTTTGTTCAACTATGGGCAAACAATGTTGAGATACAGAGGTATTTGGAAGATGTTCTCCAGCATTAACATTACTAGATGTAAAAAAAAATTGCTAGATGTATTCATTTTGAAAATTTGAAAAATATATTCCACTTCATTTCTCCTAGTTGTTTACATCCAAATTTTAATACCTTCTCAGTTTAAAGTATTACTTGTTAGGCCCTGGGTTCTATCATCAGACTAAAAAAGAAAAAAATTTTCTTAGTGTAACACATTAAAGCATTATCTTGGCAGTGTTAATTTTTGACTTGTTATTTGTTTTTGTTACTTTTCTTGTTGCTGAGACAAAATACCTGACACCCAAAGTTAAAGGAAGCGAGGTTTATTGTAATTCATAGTTTGTAGAAGTTTCAGTCCATAATCCACTGGCTCTAAGGCAAGGTGGCATGGCAGAGGAGCATCACAGAGGAGACAGGCCCATGGCAGGGCAGGGCAGGCAGCAGACAGCAAGTAGCAAGCCATGACAACAGCCTTTTCTCTGTCCCTAGTATTCTATCCAGGGTACATGTTTATAGGGTGGGCAGGATTCACACCCAGGCTGGGCTTTCCCTTATCTACACCCATGATTATGCCAGTTCTATCACAGTGCCCTAGTTTAATAGTCACAAACCCTTGATCCCAGCATCACACTGAATCCCAGTTTCACACACACTAGATGCAGCCACCTCTGAAAGACCTACCTGTGATCGCATGCACCTTTTGGGGGACATCTAGACACAAGCTGTAACAGCATTTCTTTCGTCACTTTTTAGGTGCGGCTTGTTCAGAAGAAAGATACAGGGCATGTATATGCAATGAAAATCCTCCGTAAAGCAGACATGCTTGAAAAAGAGCAGGTAAAGCAGAGTTGTAGCAGTGCTTTTAGTTAGCTTATGAATTTTTTTGTCTCCTAAAACTTATTTTTGCTTAATAGAAATGGATATTTTGGTTTTTTTAGTTGTTACGTACATATAATACTACTTTTTCCCCTACAAAGGAGCAGTTATCTATTTAAAAGTACAAATAATGCTTGTGGATTGTATGCATTCTTTTGAAGCTGAAAACCTATTTAAAACGTTGCTACTATATTAATTTCCCAGTAGATTACAGATTCCTTGTCACGAGGACCCTCTTGGGAGGTCATAATTGCCGTAATTGTTATAATTGTGGTAGTATAGTTTTTAAGTAGCTTGGAACTGAGGACTAGGAATTAGAACTACGAATTTACAACGTAAAACATATTTTAATATTCCTTACTCTGAATACCTAACTCAGAATTAGGTCTTCTGGATAGCTCATTGCTTGAGAGATACCAATCTTCCAACTTCTGAATGAATTTGCCAAATATAATACAAATGTCAGAGCAATACAAATTCCTCATTGATTAAAAATACTTTCTAGGGCCAGGGATTTAGCTCAGTGGTTCTGGCGCCTGTCTTGCAAGCACAAGGGCCCGGGTTTGATGCCTCAAACCTGGTAACCACATAACAATACTGGGCGGGGAGACTCACACCCAGCAGCAACCAGTACCACATACCACAGTGCTGGGCGTGGTGGCTCACGCCTGTAATCCTAACACTCGGGAGGTAGAGGCAGGAGGATTGCTGTGATATGAGTTTGAGGCTGAGCTCAGGGCCAGCCTGAACTACAAAGCAAAACCCTGTTTAAAAAAAAGTAACCTAAAAAATAAATAAATAAATAAAAATACTTTCTAGGACTAGAGGTTTAGCTTAGTGCTTCTGGAGTCTGCCTCTCAAGTGCAAGGTCCCAAGTTTGATCCCCAGTAACCATATACCACAGTGCTGTGCTTGGTGTTTCATGCCTATAATCCCAGCACTTAGGAGGCAGAGGCAGGAGGATTGCTATGAGTTTGAGGCTCGCCTGGGCTGCATGGTGAGCTCAGGGCCAGCCTGAACTGCAAAGCAAGACCTTGTCTCAAAAAAAAAAAAAAAAAGCTATAGAAAGCTGAGAATGTAGTTCAGTGGTAGAGCACTTAATTAGCGTGTGCGAAGCCCTGGGTTGAATCTCCAGCAATCCTTCCCCCACCAAAAAAATGAACTTTCTGAAACCTGAATCCACTTTGCAACTAGATCTGAGAGATACATAAGTATTTCATTCAAAATAAATGCTAGTATATATTGGACAATATAAATAGATAGATTCTTTTTTTTAGGTTTTTTTTTTTTGTGGTTTTTGAAACAGGGTCTCGCTTTGTAGTTCAGGCTATCCCTGAACTCACTATGTAGCCCAGGCGAGCCTTGAACTCATAGTAATCCTCCTGCTTCTGCCTCCCCAGTGCTGGAATTACAGACATGAGCCACCATGCCCAGCATTGTGATATGTGGTATTAGGGGATAAAACTCAGAACCTTGTACTTGCCAGACAAACTCCAGAACCTTATGACTATAATCCCAGAACTCAGAAGGCAGAAGCAGGAGGATTGCTGTGAGTTTGAGACTAGCCTAGGCTACGTAGTGAATTCAGGGCCAGTGTGAACAAAACGAGACTCTCTCAAAAAAAATTAAAAAATAATAAGGGAGAATACAGATTTTCTGTAAGTTTAATTTAGCGCAAGAACAGATTGTAGCGGTGATGACTCAGATCTGTATAAGAGATCTGCAGTTACAGGAGGATAGAGAGAGACCTTGTTACAGAGAGAACTCCTTCCATTGAGCTCAAGGACAAGGATGGAGACTGGCCCACTCCCTGTCCAATTTGCCTCCTGAGGGAACAGATATTCATAGAGTCTTCTTTGCCTTCCTTTAAATGCCACCTCAAAATGTGGGCGTTTTATTTTTTAATTTTCATATGTTACCCAGAATTTTGGTTGAGTATATTAAATCCTTGGCAGTAATTCTTTAGTCACTGTAGTTTAAGCTAATACAGGCCTTGTGCGAGATGTGCTGTAGCCCAGTTTTTCTGTTACTAGAAGTTAGTGTTCAGCATGAAGGTGTAGGCACCGAAGTGCTAAACTGGAGAAGGAAAATATAAAGCTTCTATATTGATTAGTCTTTATATTTACATTTCATGAGTAAATTTAATTTTACAAAGTGTATTTCTTAGTTTTGATAAAGGCTCAAAATTGATAGTGAATAATTAGCAATTGGAAGAAAATTGTAATGTGGCAAACATAAGATGTTCAGAACTATTAATTCCACCTAGTTTGTGCCCACTTTCTAGCATTATAACAGATGATCCCAACATATTAACTTATAAAAATATTTTCTCAAATATTATGCCTTCAAAATTAATTTATAAAATTTTTCTAAATGAAAATAAAGGAAATGTTTATTCAAATTAGCATTTAAATGATGCATTAACTTATGCATTAAATTGTACATTAGCATTATTGTTTAGCTCACCTTAGCTGATGAACTCAGTTCCCTAGGTTTGATCTCCTGTGGGCTAAAGTTTGGTCAGATGGGGCTGGGAATTTAGCTCAGTGGCACCACCCCTGCCTTGCAAGCACAAGGTCCTGATTTTGATCCCTGGTACCACAGGGAAAAAAAACCTTATCTCTTAAAATCGGGCCAAAGAAGCATGAAACAGATTTGTGCCAGGTAAAAGTTGTAAATAGACCAGTGCAAATCCTTTATTGTTTTTTTGTAGAACTGACCCAAGTTTAGGTTCATAGCCTGATTTTTTTTACAATTACACGTTCCTTAACTAGAACAAAAATTGCTTTTCTGTTTACTTTTATTGAACTTAAGAGCAATTAAAGCTGCCCAATGAGTGTTGAGGTATTCTGTTCCACAAGGTGGAATGCTTAGAAAATTTGTAAAGAATAAAACGTTAGCATTAAGCTAGTGTCAGATGTTTTTGTTCTGGTACAAAAGACAGACTTTAGATTGTGATGCCAGTGCACTGTTATTCTGAGGAAAAAGACTGGCTTTTATCTCTGCGATCTTAGTACTCCAGATAGCAAGACCCCTACCCTATTAAACACTTAGGGAATGGAGGAGAGAGATTCCCTTTGTGTGAGTAGTACTTCTGCCTCTTCTCTCTCACCCTCTATTCAGCTGACTTTGCTTCTTCACTTTGAGACTCCTTGCTGCTCTTTCAGCCTTAGGAGAGAAGGGCAAGGTATGCTCACAGTGACTGTAGCTTTCTGCTAGACAGATAGGGAATGTTGCTCTCACCATTCTGTCCTCCAAGATAAATGAAAAAAGGAAATACTAGTGCCTTTCCTTTTCTCTGGTGCCTGTAGTACATAAGACCCTTAGTGGGAGCCAGCGGGAATAGGCATGTGACGCTTGCCTTCTACGGTCCAGTGTCTCGTAGTGACAGGGACATAGCTCTGGCTGCAAGGCTGAAGGTCAGTCAGTGGCATTCATTTTCTAAAAGCTTTGTGTTGAGGTCAAGTAAAGGCAAATGCTATACTTACTTATTTACTTATTGTGGTTTCATGCCACTGTCCCATATCACCTTTATTGTATATTTTTCTTATCTCAAACCATACGAACGAAAATGTTTTCTGCCTACTGAAGCTATTACAAAATTTGCCAAAGAATAATTTTAGTAAAGACAGAAACTCAAATGTGTCAATTCAGTGTCTCCAGGACCCCTAGAGTTAGCATGGAAGAATGAGCCAGTTGATGTGAGACAGGACAGAGGACGAATCTGTGTCGAAATGGAAGAGTTATGTAGAAGACAAGTGTTTATAACGCCACATTCAGCAGAACAGCTGTGATTGATTTTGCCATAGAAGTGGGGGTTTGTGAACCTGTTTGCCCTTTTTACTTTGGCACATAGTCTAATCAGACTGATAACAGATCTGAACATCAAACCTCTGTTAAAGGCTTGGGGTGGGTTTTAGTGAATTTAGACTTGACTCAACCAACTTTGGCTGTTTTGACACTTAAAAAGAGGGGAGAGTGGGGTTTGATGATATACAGCTATGTTTTGATTACTGTTGTATTTTTAAAGTAAATAAGGTAAATCAGATATTATAAAGCATTAGTTTAGCAAAGTAGTTATGTGAATTCTCCCTAAGCTCTTGTAACTTGTTTCCATAGCTAGATATTTCGGTAAAAAGTATAAAACTGGGAAGACATCAATGTCATTATTTTGAATCCATAACTTTACTTTTGTGTTCTCATATTATAGTTTGGTAAGAATTGGTGGAGCATATTATATGCAGAGAACTAGACGCTGTGGGATTGTAGTATTTTAGAATAGTCACTGTCATTTTAGATGGTGTTAGAGACCTGAGGTAGGACTTATTTACAAGGGTTTTATTGTGAGGACTTATTTTTATTGTAAGAAATTTTTAGGACAGAAATATATGTGAAAGAGTGATAATTTTAACTAATAAGAGGTTTAATTTATAACATGGCTTGAGTTACCATTTGCATTAAAGCCATTTGTTTTACAATTTTGATAGCCTCTCATCTCTCAAGTTTTCATCATCAAATGTCTTCAAGTCAAATGTCAATTTTGAGTTAGTAGGGGTGCCCAACCAGGTCTTTTGCATCATCACAGTACTCAAAAACAGTATTTAAATTGTTTAAGCAGATAATCGATCTAATAAGCAGAGCAAGGCTTGTCATTAATCAAATGCATATACCTCCAGGTTGGCCACATTCGTGCGGAGCGTGACATTCTAGTGGAGGCAGACAGTTTGTGGGTTGTGAAAATGTTCTATAGTTTTCAGGATAAGCTAAACCTCTACCTAATCATGGAGTTCCTGCCTGGAGGTAATTACTTAACAATGAAAGGTCATTTTTCCTTTTTGTTCTGTGGTCTCTCTCTCTCACATCAACAGTTAACCCTTTCTACTTTTAATTGTGTTCACAAAGTTGCTTTCTGTATCTTTTTTTAGGTCTCTAAAGGAGGTCAGTAACCTGTCTTGTGCTGGGGGTGCTTTTCTCCAATCTTAGTAACCTTTTCATTCATTATCATGATTTCAAAAGGACATTTCTTTCTCTTTTTCTTTTAAAATGTATAAGGATGAACTAGGGAGCTCTGCTTGCTTTCCAAGTGACAAAAATGAAACTAAAATATTTTTCACTTTAAGTTTTTAAATTTATTTTTCTAACTTAGGAAATGAATTTCTCATCACTTCTGTTAGAAGCCAAAATCATTTCTTATTTCTGAGATTTCAAGTTTTCTGTACCTCTGCATTTCCATCTCCTAAGACAGTCCCAGAATAAACCCAGAACAGTACGTACTCTTTTCTGGAGAACATAGTCTATTTCCGAGTGAGGAGATAAACTGTGCAAATTCAGGTGGAAAAACATACAAGGCAGCTTTTCCCTTTTTAGTTATAGCAAAACAAAGAGAGCTATGGCATAATGTATTGATCTTGTGGTAACCCTCAATTTCGATCCAGGGTCATGAACCATTTTTTGTTATCAGTTGATGAAGGTTAGAAATGAGTGTCTAGGAGGATGAGGAGAAACATCCAGACTCTAGTCCTTAAGAAGAATAAGAGCTAGGGCGGGGATATAGCTCAGTGGTTCTGGCGCCTGTCTTGCAAGCGCAAGGACCCGGTTCAATCCCTGGTAACCATATAACAATACTGGGCATGGAGACTCACCCCAGCAGCAACCAGTACCACATACCACAGTGCTGGGCGTGGTGGCTCACGCCTGAAATCCCAGCACTCGGGAGACAGAGGCAGGAGGATTGCTGTGATGTGAGTTTGAGGCTGAGCTCAGGGCCAGCCTGAACTACAAAGCGAGACCCTGTCTCAAAAAAAAAAAGAATAAGAATAAGAGCTAGCGTCTCATCAGCTCCTTGACGTGTGTCTCTGCACCATCTTCCATAGCTTCTTGGACCCTGCCCTTTGTACTGGTAGAGCTGGCCTGCAGAGCCATAGACCATCTGGCTTGAGCCCTCCAATGGCCTGGGCAACTTTGACATAGGTGAGGCCCTGGGCTGTGCTCCTGAGCTGTGCATGGAGGCTGCACAGTTGCCCCAGTGTGGGCCTGAGGGTGCTGCCTCAAGTGTCTGCTGCACCTCTAGCTCAGATGCTGCCAAGAATGACTAGAAGGCCTGTCTTTCAAGTCTTAGGCCAAAAAGAGCAACAAATAGATGGTTTAATTTTTACCTAAGGGTAAATATCTACTTTTCTTTAAGAACATAGAAACTAAATTATGAATGAAATTAAAGTAACATGATGTTGCATTAAATCAGATTTCTCTCTTCCCTATTTTCCAAAATAAATAGCCTTATATGGGGTTTAAACTTAAATCTTTCCTGTTTCTTATAATTTCAAACTAATATGTATATATTTTCTTTGCTTTTGCCTAATTGTTTAGTTTTAGGATTTGAATCTTTCTCTGCTATTTGATGTTATTGGTACTAAGAAATAATTAAATTTTGACTTATACCATTTAAGTACTAAAAGCTGATACTTTATAAGACATATAAATGATACACTGGCATGTATCTAAGTATCTGTAATATATCACAGAAAAAAACCCCACTGGTCTTGAGAGTATACAGTGTGCACTTTTGGGAGGCAGTTACTACACATTCCAGTATGTGGCATTTTTGCCTTTTGTGGACTAATTCTTGGCTGCCTTTTCATCGATTCATCTTCTAGTGTTTTGTGAATAGGTGCTGGAAAGTTCATTTGCAGGCTCCCCAGATATTTATGTTTTTACATAGTGTTGTCAGTCTGTATAACAGTGGGCGGTCTAGCCTATGTGAAAGTGCCATTTGCTCCTAGATACAGAGAAGTTTGCTGATATTTGTGCAAAATGAAATATAAAGTAGGTTTTTTTCCAGTCTAAAATATTATCCTAAGTAAATTTACTCTTTTATAAAAAGAAATGTGGGAAAAATTTCCTTTTTCTCTCAGAAGTCATATGGAAAGCTGAGCATAACAAGTCAGTCACCTAGCTTAGATGAAAAAATGCTTTGCTCTGCTCTTGGTGGCTATGATTTTTACCCTTTAAATACCAGTAACTGTCTGCCATTTTTCCCCTTTGGCAATGTTGGTAAATTTCTAGAACACAGCAGAGTTCTGTTTAACTGCCAAATGTTAGCAGAGAGGGAAGAAATACCTGAAAACTGGACTTAATTATGTCTTGTTTGTGTGTTATGTGTGTATGCACGGGTGTGTGTGTGTCTCTGTGGATGTGTGGTGGTGGCTTTGTATCCTTTTGCTTTCAGGGGACATGATGACCTTGTTGATGAAAAAAGATACTCTAACAGAAGAAGAGACTCAGTTTTACATAGCAGAAACGGTATTGGCCATAGACTCCATTCACCAACTTGGATTCATCCATAGAGACATCAAACCAGACAACCTTCTGTTGGACAGCAAGGTATCTATCAGGGTAGCAGCATAAATTTGCTAATCTGAGCATGGGGAGCTGTTATCTGCCTGCTAGCTTTCCTTTTTTGTAAACAGGCAAGTTATTGTCACTTCCTGTCTAAAAGATTTGTGAAAATCATGAAAATATGCAATAGCAAATTTGATTTTAAGGATTCTTTTGTAGTAAGGCCAAAGATAGTCATCTTCTCTTATTGTGTAACCAACTAAACTGCTGATGCATGCCCTAGCCAAACTCTCTGTTGAGCATCCTCATGAGCTAGGGAGGAACTCAGCTAAGAATCAGGAAGGAAGGCAGCAAAACAAAACCTCCCACAGAGTCCAAGTTCCCCTTCCTAAATGGCCTGTTTATAGTTATCTTCAGGTGTGGAAATAAGTTTAGTTCTTAAGGTTATAGTACGTTAGAGAACTCTTGTGCTACTAAAGTTTGTATATCCTTGGGAAATCTCTTCAAATCTGGACCTTGATGTTCTTAACTAGACAGAGGACATATTGATCTTGAGAACCTTTCAATTCCCTTTAGCACTGACATTATAGAATGTCATGTTATATGGAATTTTGGGTTTGTTTTGTCTTGTTTTTTGAGACAGGGTTTCACTGTGTAGTTCAGACTGGCCTTGAACTCATGATGCAGGCCACGGCAGTCCTCTTGCCTCAGTCTCTCAAGTGCTGGAATTGGAATTTTTGTTTTAACTTTTTCTTTTTTTTTAAGGTTTTTTGAGACAGGGTCTCGCTTTGTAGTTCAGGCTGGCCCTGAGCTCAGCCTCATACTCACATCACAGCAATCCTCCTGCCTCTGTCTCCCGAGTGCTGGGATTACAGGCGTGAGCCACCACGCCCGGCACTGTGGTATGTGGTTCTGATTGCTGCTGGGCGTGAGTCTCCACACCCAGTACTGTATGTGGTTACTGGGGGATCGAACCCCGGTCCTTGCGCTTGCAAGACAGGTGCCGGAACCACTGAGCTAAATCCCCGGCCCTTACCTTTTTCTTCTAAGTAGAAATTTTTCTTCTAAGTAGAAAAGTAAATTTAATCCCTATTGTCTTTTTCTTGCTTGTTATCTTTTGATAATTTTCTAACTGCCTTTGGAAAACCTGAATTTTTTTTTGACAGTACTGGGAAACAAACTCAGGACCTTGTGCTCATATGGCAGGTGGCACCTGAAGGTTTTCTTTGAAATCTTTTATTGAAAACTAATCTTTCTTTGAAAACTTTTATCTTTATTTCAAGATAGCAATCTTATAAGATAATTTCTTCTGGTTAGTAGTTTTTCTCCTCAATATAAAAACAGTCATATATAATAATAGAGAATTTGAACAATGTACACAGAAAGAAGAAAACTATTTTTT
>PVIR01034840.1:0-16908 GCA_004026965.1 Petromus typicus | reverse complement strand
ATTTTCGTTCTTTTACAACATCTACCTCAGTAACTCTCAAAGCAAGAGATTTTGAAAATAAAACAAGTTATTTTCTTTTAGCAGAAAATATTTGAAAGAACTGAGGATGGAGATATAGGTCAGCGGTACAGCTGAGGCTTAACGTGCACAAGGCTCTGAGTTCAATACCCAGGCCTACAAAAATCAAGCAACAAACAAACAAAAATCTAATAATAATTAAAAGTTCATTAGTCCATTTCTAAGAATTCCTTTATGAACCCTTAGAGTTCTATTAAAAATCTTTAAGCAAAACGGGACTGAAAGTAAAATGATCCAGAGTCAACAATTAAATCCAAAGTATATTTGGTGTCTGCTCTAAAAACATGGAAGAGGAGGTATCATCATGGTAGGTTGTACAGAAAATGCTTTTGATATTCCATTATACTGGGGAAGAGGCACTGAAAAGGCCATGGAAATAAATTACTGAGTCATACCTTTGGAACACAACTTTCTATTGATCTAAAGAAAAGGACTTAATCTCTGTTTTTCAAGAAGAAATTAATTTTTAATTCATTTATCCAAATGTTTACTAATAATTATGATCTACTCTCAGAATCTTCTGTGACTTAATAAATGGTTATATAGGGGGTGCATGAAGTTACACGTGGAAGAAAGCCACACCAGAGGACTTGAAAGGGAGTGCTTCGGGAAGGGCTTTGCCCACCACTGATCGGAAGTCAGCCGGGCGACGCTCACCGTGCCTGGCGTCTAGTCTCCAGCGTTCTGGGCCCAAAGGTAAAACTTGTCAGCACTAACCGACCACTAACTTCTGACTCAGGGACTAAAGCTAACCAAGCCTTACTCCAGACATATTTAACTACAGTGCTGTCATCTCTTTCAGGATGAGGTTGGTTATGTTTTCGGTGTCGCTAAAATGACCGATGACGCGTCTCAAAACACTTCCTTCCCCCAAACAGTAATTGAAATCTGGGTGTTTTAGTGATGAGAAAAGGAAAAGGAGGAGGATATTACTAAGGAGGATTTAATTAACAGAAGTAACCTCACAGCAAAGATCAAACTAAGATTCTCAAGAGTCCCTAAGATCAGACAGTATTTCCTTTTCTTTACTTGTCTCCAACGTTTGTTGATACTTTTTACCCAAGTATAAATATTCCCGATTGAGCCATGTGATTTCTCTCAAATCAAGTTGTTCCAGGGCCGGGAGACATTCTGTCTCCTCTCATCATGTACTGATTTAAATAGTTTATTTCTCAAAGGACAGGATTCTCTCCCTTATCTCTAAATTTTCTGAAGCACTTCTCTGCCCCAAATACTATCTATAAAAGTTCTCAGTGTATCATGAGAGGAAATATATGAACAGTTTTTCTAGAATATTCATAAGACATCATATTATACAAAACATGCTGTTTTCATAGAACATAGTTTTGTAAAAATAATGGATAGAAATAAAATAATTTAATAACTGGTCTAAAGTTCATGAATATTCAAGTAATGAATTAAGATGGGAAATTGTTTATAATTCTGGAGGAAACATTAGATCACCTTTATTATCAGAAAATATTGTTTTCTAATAAAACTTTATTTACACGCTGAAGCTACTGGCTTCAAATTTGGTTTATAAGTCTTAGTTTGTCAACTTCTCTGAGAAAAAAAGGCTGATAATCTTGTGTGACTCAACCCTTTGAAGACTATTTTGGACATTATTATCATATTCCATACATTTTTACTAGTGTTTATTTTAATGTGCACATATCTTTATTTTCTATGTTCAACTGTTTTTCATTACTACATAAAAAATGTGTAAATAGATTTGTTTTACCTTAAGTTGTATTCTACTATAATTTATCCTGAAGCTTATGTTATTTATTTTTAGCAAGACTAAGAGAAGCTTTTTTAACTTTGTTAAAATATGGTGTTAGAAGTAATGAAAATCTTAGTATAGAGGAAGAAAAATATATAAATATTACCACTTAGGGAAAGCAAAATAATATGTTTTAATCTCTTCTAGGAAATATTTTGAAATGTTGTTTTAATTTTAGAATTACTTTTGAGTTTGTAATAAATTGAAAACCAGAAGCTTTCAGGTATTGTTTTGATTATATTATAGAAAATAAAAAATATAACTCATAATTGTGGCACATTCTGTGATCCCTGAATCTGGGAGACTAAGGCAGGAAGAACATAAATTTGAACCAGGCCTGGGCAATTTAGTGACTCAGCAAGATTCTATCACAAAATTTAAATGTAATTAAAGGCAGGGAATCAGCTTAGTTTAAATGTTCGACTGATCCCCAGAACTGTACCCTCTCAAAAAAGTGGGGAAAAAAAGATAGATATCCAATCAGTATCCTTGGCAAGACAGGATTTCTCTTCTTCCATTTTTAACCTCCACCTCACACCATTGTTGACTCCATGTCATGCTCTACCTCAAAGACTCGGTTCTACCAAGGTAACTTGAAGAGTAATGGAGGGAATTCGGCCCTAATCTTCCTGGCCAATAAACTGATTTGGCCCAGTCCAACTAAACATTTAAACCAACTATGTAAACTCAAAAGCTTTTACATTTATTTTTTGTCTTTTATTGGAGGACCAGGATGATTTAAAGTTTCACAGCAGCAGAGGAACACATACTAAATTTCTAGTTAAGCACATGACAAAACTTTTCCAAGTCTTAAAATCTTGAACAAATGTGCAGTGGTCGGGGTATGGTTTGCTCAGCTATTTCTTCCAAGGGTCTCTATGTTGAAGCCTTAGTCATCAGGGTGTCAGTATTAAGGGTTCTGAGGACTTTTAAGAAGTGGCATCTTATAAGAAGTTCTTAGGACCTCATGAGAGTGACCTATAAAGAAACTAGGACCTTCATCTCTCTCTTTCTCTGCTCTGGTTAGAGGTGTAACTGCACCTACACACATTCTTGCCATGTTGTTCTGCGTTACTGCTTTCACCAAAGACAAGACTAAGACAGTCACCCAATCTTGGACTTAAAACCTTCCAAAAACTAAGCTAAGTAAATCTTCCTTTATTTTTTAAGTACCTTATGGCAGTTATTTGTTATTGTTGTGGAAAGATGGCACGATCCTTATCACTCAACAAATTCTTCTTTCACTTCTAATGTGTCTCTGTCCTCAGAGCCAGTTGAACAACTGAGAAATCAAAGCAAACATCACAGTTCCAGCAATAGACCTTCCCCACTTTTCACAATTTCAAACCATCAAATTGGATACTTTACTAAAAAGACTTTTGAACTCAGTGAAAACTAAAGGATATGAATTAGAATAAGCCAAAGAAAGAAGTATAAACTGTAGGCTCTGGAATAGCATCAGATGAATGTCTATTGTCCACAACACACTGCTTTCCTGACACTGACAAGTAACAATATGCATGGAAAACTGATAATCTAGAAAGTTCATCAGAAAGTTCATCAGTTCTATCCAGAGGGCTTCATGGGTCGGTCAGATAGACATGGCTGGTGGACTGACTCTGGCCCATCTGATTAATTTCAGTTTCCTAGTCAGCTGATATCATGTGACCAAAAGCCCATCCAAAGTTAAAAGATTACTTTCTGATTAGCTAAAAGTCTTCACCTCAAGTACATTTCTAGACTACACCATGTGACCCATGCACACTACCCCCATCCAAGCAAAGACATACTTATCAAGCACAATATTCCAAGAAGTTAGAGATCAGCTTACAAAAGCCAAGGACAAAGTAGACCTCTGTCTCTCTCTCTCTCTCTGTCTGTCTGTCTGTCTGTCTCTCTCTCTCTCTCGGCTTCTCTCTCTCTCCCTCTCTCTCTGTCAATTTTCCACAGTCTTCACTTTGTATTCAGTAGTAGTAACAAAAAACAGATTTATTCTTTGGTTTTTTAGGTGGAACCTAGTATCTTGTCTATGATAAATATTTTCTTTTCCACTGAGCTATCCTCAGATTCACAAAATAAAAATTTTAAAAGAGATAACAATGATCACCACAACAAAATTGCTTAATTTTTCCTCCTTTGATTACTCAGCTATGGCTTAACATTTCATTCAAACAATTATTCATTCAATTTAAGATTTAAATTCATCTAATTCAAATTTTTTGTCAGGATTCCTATCTTTACTCAGTGTGCTTCACTTTAGCTCCATTAAGATGGTCTCTTCAATTTCCTTTTTTTTTTTAAGACAGGGTCTTGCTTTGTAGTTCAGGCTGGCTCTGTGCTCAGCCTCAAACTCACATCACAGCAATCCTCCTGCCTCTGCCTCCCGAGTGCTGGGATCACAGACATGAGCATACCACACCCATGTGGTATGTGGTTCACACCTAGTATTTTATGTGGTTACCAGAAAATGGAACTCAGGCCCTTGTGCTTGCAAGACAGGCGCTGGAACCACTGAGCTAACTCCCCAGCCAGTCTCTTCAATTTCAAACCATCAAATTTGATACACTACTAAAAAGACTTCTGAACTCAGTGAAAGCTAAAAGATAAGAATTAAAATAAGCCAAAGAAAGAAGTATAAACTGTAGGCTCTGGGAAAGCATCAGATGAATGTCTATTGTCCTCTCCTGGATGGTCTCTGGGTATTGTTTGACAATAAGGAGAGAAGTAGGATGTGAAACAGAATCAATAAGCATTTGCTGAGGGCAGGAAAAATGAAAGAGGATCAGCAGCTCTAAGTGCAAGAGCAATGCATTTTGTATTTGTAGTCAAAGCGAGTTAATTGCTCACTAGCAGAAAAGCACCAGTCTCCAGAAGAGCAAGAGAGGTTGCAGAGTTCTGCAATATATAGTGCTCATTTCCAACTAAAAATCACTATACGTGAAAAGAAGCAAAAACAAGAAGTTGTAAATCGTTGTCAGATAAAAAAATTGTTAACAAAGAAAATAAAATCCAACCCTCTCAGTAGATACTGACTCCAAATAGACCCAGGCATTCCAGATAAAATTTTAAATCAGCTGTTATGTGCATATCAAAGAAATAAAAGTGGTTTAAATAATTAAAGTAAAATATTGTTAATGAACTTATAGTAAGGAATATCAAAGTAGAAAAATTACTTTTAAAATCTAAGTGGAAATTATAGAACTAAAAAGTAATAAAAACTACCGACATGGATATTTAAGCTATTTGTTTAAAACCTGATGTTTAAAATGGGAAAATAAGCAAACAGTAAAGTTAAAGATAGAACAGGGAAAATTATTCAATTAAAAAAACAAAGATAAAAGAAAAAGGAAAAATAAAATTTGAAAGAGTCAAACCAATAATAAGCAATTGAAGGCATATAGAACTGTATTCTTGAAAATTGCTGAGAAAAATTTTCAGTGTTCTCACTCCAGCCTTCACTTTCTGCTCAGAGATGGGAGGAAATGTGTTTTTTAAGTAGGTAGATTTAGTCACCTCATGGCACGTACATAGAATAAAATTTAATTTATATACTCCAGTATATACAATTTTTTACTTGTCAATTTAAAAAGAATATTTGTAAATTTCTATTTTCAGTCTCATTATGAGTAAATGAATGTTTCTATTCTCAGTCTCGTTATGAGTAAATGAATGTTTAAAGTAAAGCAATATAAAGTATTGTAGAGTTGTAATGAGACGAGAACAATAATAAAGAGATGGAATGCAGCTAGTTTTCAATTTATGATGGTTCAATTTAGTATATTTTGTCTTTACAATGGTACAAGGCTTATATGTATTCTGTTGAAACTATACTTTAGATTTTGAATTACAGTCTTTTCCAGGGCTAGTAATTTGTAGCAGGTCAGTATCCCATGTAGCCAGGGAGCACAACAGCAGCAAATCACAGCTTCCAGTCAGCCGTGTGATCCCAAAAGCAAACAGCTGATGCTCTACTGCATGGCTAAGTGATCAAGGGGGGGTATACTAAGTGCATTTTTTTGGTTTATGATAGATTCATTAGGATGTAATATCTTTGTAAGACTAGGGGCAACTGCATGTTCTTGCAAAGTTCCAATGTGTTTTATTTAATTGCTGTGTCTAGCTGAGACTTTGTATTTTTTTTAATATCATCTCCTGAGTATGGGTTTCCATTTCTTTCACATCTTCACTCTCAGGTCATCTTCACTTTTTGTTGTTGTTTTATAATAGCCATCATAAGTATGAGGAGATTTTCATTTGCATTTCTGATTACTACTTATAATGAACATTCTTCATAGATATGTTTACCATTTTTATGTCCTGAACTGTTAATGCACTTTCTTAGCCCTTTTAAAAATTAGATTATTAGAGTTTTGGATTTCTGATGTATTTTTCCCCAATTATGTTATAGGAATTTCTCATATCTTTTAGAGAATAACTACTTATTGTATAATGTTTTGTGAATATTCTCTCACTGTGCCAGCTGCCTTATCATGCTGACACTTGTTTCTTGTGTTGCACACACCTTGGTTTTTTATAGCCCCACTAGTTTATCCTTTATTGTGTTACTAATGTTTTTTGGTGTCATTTATATGAAATTATTGCTGAGGTAAATATCATGAGAGTTTTCTTCTCTGTTTTCTTTAGAGAGTTTTATGATTTCAGATATTACATTTAAATTGTTAATCCACTATGAAATGGCTTTTGTCTTCATGTGTTGTATAGTATGAGTCCAGTTTCACTCATTTTCATGTAGGTATCCAGTTTTTTCAACAGCATTTGTCAAAGGGCTATAGTCTCTGAGCTGTCTATCATTGACCTATGTCTATATGCTAGCACCATGCCGTTTTGATTAATGTAACTTTGCAGTACATTTTGAAATCAGTAAGTGTCATCCCTCCAACTGTCTTCCTCCAGACTCATTTAACTATCATGGCTGTGACAGTTAACTGATTGTGTCATCTTGAGAAAAGATGAATGGAGTAGAGGGAAATGGAGACAAAAGAAGAATCAAGATATATTATGTGCACATACTTCCATATCACAAGTGTATCAATATTATTAATAAAAAAAAGAAATGCTCAACTAAATTGAATCAGCATAGTTGTGAGTATAAAGACCCATCCTAGGGAGAATTGTCATCAAAATGGCATAAAAGGAAAATGAAGAGGGAAGCTTGCTTCTGTTTCTTCAGAGGAGCTCCAGTTTTCACCTTCACCTTGAATGTTGTCTCCTGGCTTCTAGCAAAGAGTCTTCATCTTTCCAGACCTTTAGCCTACTGACAGAAACCTTCACAGGACACTAGACTGAGCCACAGGCCTTTGACATATATATTTAATTTTCTTTCAGCTTTTATTTTTAAAATGCTTTGGGGATTTTGATAGACATTGCACTGAACTTTCAGCTCCATTTGAAGTATGCACATTTGACCAATATTAAGTTTTTAAATACATTAATATAAGTTGTCTTTCCAATTGTTTTTTCTTAATTTCTTTCATCAAAGTTTGTAGCTTTCAGTGTAAATTTTGTAGTTCTTTTTAGTCAGGTTTATTTCTAGGCGTTTTGCACTTTTTGTTGCCTCTGTGCAATTGCTTCCTTAATTTCCTTCATCATAGTTTATTGTAAGTGGACAAAAATAAGTTTCTGTGTCCCTCAAGATTACTGAATTAATTTATTAGCTCTAAGTGTTTGTCTGAAACCTGTATTTTTTCAAATACTTGTCAGTACAAATATCTCCATTATAATTATTTTGCTATATCCCCTAAGTTTTATGATGTGTTGTTAGTTTTGTCTTAATTTACTTTGTTTCCTTTTTATGTAATTGTTGCTCAACAATGTTATCTAATTCCCACATATTTGTAAATATTTCCAGTTTCCTTTCTGCCATTGCCTTTACTTTGACTCCAGTGCGGTTAGTAAAGATACTTGGTATGATTTCAGTATTCTCATCTAGGTTATAATTCATGCTGTGACTAACATATGATCTATCCTGGTGAAAGTTCCATGTAACTTGAGAAGAATGCATGATCTGCAGCTTTTGAGCAGAATATTTTGTGTATGTCTGTTAGGTCCACTTGTTATAAAGTGTTATTCAAATTTTGTTTCCTCATTGATCTTCTAAATGTTCTATCCACAATGAAAATGTGAAAGTCTGTAACTGTTACTGTTTTTGCTATTTCTTCAGTCTCTTCAATGTAGCATTATATATTTAGATGTTCTGGTATTTATTGCACATAGATTTATAGCTGATATAACCTCTGAAGGAGTTGACCTTTTACTGTTGTAAAGTGTGCATTTTATCTTTTGGCAGATTTTCACTTAAATTCAATTTTGCCTAAGTATAGCACTGTTGATATTTTGATTACTATTTACAGTACATGGGATTCAGTATTTATATATATATTTGTCCTAACCAAATAGTTTCATACTTTCTAATGTGACCAAGCTGTTGTTTAGTGTCCTTTCACTTTATCTTGAAGAATTTCCTTCACCATTTCTTGTAAGATACAATTGATAAAACTGTTGTTCAAGAGTATTGCCTAATTCTTCCCTATTTGTAAATTTTCCAGTTTTTTTTTTTTTCGGCCATTGACTTCTTCCATTTTTACTCCAGTGTAGTTAGTAAAAATACTTTGTATGGTCTATGAGATTTCTGCTATGAAACCCACTGAAAGTCTCAAAAACACTTCCTTGTACATAAGAAGCCATTCTCCTCTTTTGGCTTTCAAAATTCTCTCTGAATTTTGATAGTTGGGTTACAATGTGGCTTGGTGTAAGTCTCTTTGCTTTTTCTCATTTATTTTTATTTGGATTTCACATTTTTGGTGTCTGTTTTTCACTTCAGATTTAGGATGTTTTCTGGTCCTTTCTTTATCTTAGATTTCCATAAGACTTCAACGGACCACCTAACAGTGTCTGTAAGTCCCTTTAAATTTCTTCCCTCTTCCTCACTTTTCTTTACACGCTTTTATTTTTCATTTTTTTCCTCTCACTAAATTATTTTCACTACCATATTTTCTACTTCACAGTGTATTTTTCTGCTTAATTTAGACTGCACTTGAATTTCTCTAGTAAAATTTCCAATTCACTTATTGTGTTTTTTAGTTCCAGATTTCTCTTTTTAGTATTTTCTATTTTTAAATACTTTGTTCATACATCATTCTCTTGGCTTCAGCATGCATTTTTATGAGAGCTCCTTTTACTCTCAGGTAAGCCGTATCGTACCATTTCATTTAGATCAATTTCTGCAAATTTATTTTTTCTCTTGTTTGAAATTTCCTTCCATGATTCTTTTTTTTTTTTTTTTTTCTTGACACTCTGTGTTGGTGAATCAGGCTATGGAGGCTGCTCTCCCAGTCTTCAATGAATGACCTTGTATAGAAGATAATCCCCACTAATCAGCCTAGCTAGGGATGCTGAAGGTCTCTAAAGTATTTTGTCTTTCCAGAGAGGCCCATACCATTCTGGGATCTGTCAGCTCAGTTTGTACTGAACATAGGAATAGGGAACAATAATGTTAACAGTTCGTGTTGTTCTTTCTGTTTTTCTCCAGGTGGCTAAACTGCACTGGATCTGTTAGAACTTCAATATGGAGGTGGATGCTAGTTCTTAGAGCCACACAAAGAAGCTGAGGTGTTACACACATACGTCAACTCTTTCCTGCTCTAAGAAGATATTAAAATCTGGGCTGCTCTGTGCATTTTCCCTTTGTTTCTGTGCTTCCAAAGGGAGATATTTATGTCCTCCACCAGCCCAAAAGTCCTTTTGATAGTAAGACAAAACAGCTAGATTGTGCTTTGTTCTCAAACTTCCATCCATAGAAATACAAGAGGCAGTTCTTTGAGGAGCTCCTTTAGAAAAGTAGGTGAAATGGTCACGAATAATTCCATCCCTTCCTGAGAAGCTGAGAAAAGAACTTCCTTTTGGGCTGTCTTTCTCATTGTATGATGCTGCTGCATAGGGTTGGAGTTCTGGCAAAAAGAGGTCCCAAAGACACAAAACTGTCTCCCTCTGCTTTGATGGGTCTAGTTTTACATTTTCCTTGAAATATAGAAATATTTAAATTAATTTCAAGCTTCTTCTCAAGGATTTTATCCATATATTGTTGCTGAATCACTGTATTTAAGAAAAAAAGAGTATCCAAAGATTCTTACTCTGTTGGCTTGCTTTAAGTTAGCTTTTAGTCCCAAACTATATGTGATCATTTTCTTTCTTTTTTTTTCCAAAAAGTAATACCATCAGTTTTCTAGATTGAATGAGAGCCACAAAGCACTAAAAATGATTATCAGTAAGAAAGTTTTATTTTTAATTGAAATCTTTTTTTTTAACCTTTGTTGGTACATTACATATACACATCATGATTGCACTCCACAATGGGGATTTGTACCAGTATAAGACACAACTTAATTCTCATTTTTTCCCATAGCCCTACCCACCCTACCAACTCCTTATATACATAAAATTTGTTTCCTTTCTTTTGGGTTATAATCTCATTATTTTCCCCCTTCACCCTATTTCACTTTGAGTATTTCCTATTTCACAATATATAACATACAATTCTAGAACTCATTTACATCTTTATTTTCTCATACCAGAGAAAAGATGCAATATTTACCTATTTGTGACCTATTTATTTCACTTATGAGGATACCCTCAAGGTATGTCCATTTAAGTATAAATGATTCATAGTTTATTTCTTCTAACTTTCTGAATATTAACTACTTTTACTATCTAATCTCATATTACAGTTTTATTTTGTTCTTCAGACTTATATGTCTCCACCATTACCATCATCAGAGTTATATTGCTAAGAAACATTGAACTTTCATTTCCTGTCTTAGGTCTAGTGCCATTAGAACATGAATTATATGAATTGCTATCATTTATGCATTTGTTGGTGAAATTAGAAATTATATTTCCAGTGCACTAAATCTGATTAAATTCTCTTGTATCTAATCTACTTCTAATGTGGGAAACAGGATTTTTTTAATTTTATCTTGTCACAAATGTGTGAAATCATTCTCATTTTCTCTGAAAGGTCATGAAGTTATTGAAAGTAATCTGTAAATGTATATGCTAGTCCAAACATTGGCTGTAGGCTGAATAAACAATGTCTAATTCATAGGTAAGCCTCTGCCTTTCAAATATGGATTTAATTGCAATTGACAAAATCATTTAAAGTATTATAAGCTTCATCATAAAGAATGATAAACTCGAGTCATTTATACTCAAGTGGATGTACCTTGAAGACATACTCATAAGTGAAGTAAATACGACACAGATATGTAAATACTGTATTATTTCTCTGGCATGAAAAACTGACTGTGTAAATGAGTTCCAAAATGTACGATAGGTCTTGTGAAATAGGAAAAATAATATTCAAAAGGAAAAGGAGAGGGTAAGGGTAAGTAAAAAATGGAAAGAAAAAAATTGATGGTAAAAAAAAGGAAAAAAGCTTATGTACAAGGGGAATGGGAGGTTGTAGGGAGGGCAGAGGAATAGGGAAAAATGAAAATCAAGATGTGTCATATACTGGTAAAAACTCTCAATGTTGAATGTGATCATAATCTATATATAAAATGTACCAATAAAATAAATTTTTAAAAAAAAATAAAGTGTTATAAGCTTCATAGAATCTCTTTGTCATCATGTGTTTTCCAAATACAAATATATTGGAGCTATAATCACAATTATAACATTATAACATAGGAACTTGTTATTTTCTTGTTGGGAGTATTAGTAAAGTTGTCAATTATAAATGAAAGTTTGATTACTCTAACTTATTCCTATCACTCTGCCTATGCAAAGAAGCATTTATATACTAGAGAGTCTTCCTTACTAGGGAATCTTTGTAATACTACATGCTATTTTTTTCCTAAGTCCTAATTCCAGTAGCATGACATACTAGTCTCCTTTAAAATCGGAGCATTTCAATTTTGGAAGTTTTATTGCCTGAAAAGAATTCTAGGAAAGAAATTTATTTATGCCACATTCCTGGCCAGGAACAGTTACTTTATTCATGCTTCTTTATGCAATGGAAGTGTTCTTATTATGTCTGCCCATTTTGGCTAATGAGATTTTTTTTAGAATATCATCTTCATTATGAAAGTGAAACACTGGTATATTTTATAGCTTATCATGGAAAACAATTTTAATGCTTTCAAAATTCCTTTTGTTGTATGATTATATTTGATATTTTTATCACTTATAAATAACTAAAAGTATATAACTCTGGTATGTAATTCTCTCATATATATGAGCAATATATTTGCTAAAAAATATAAATATGTCTCTAAATTTACATTATTAAATTGCTTGCTAAAAATGTATTGCCTATTTAAACTCCCACTAGAAGCCAAATTTTACTGTAAATTTTATTTTTTTCTAAAATATGTTTTTATTTCTAAAACTGTTGACAATTATGTTAAATCTTGGAAACAGCCCAAATGCCTATCAACAGAAGACTAAATTAAGAAGATGTAAAGTTTTTCCTACTAGGAAACAAGTTAGGTAAAACTCTTGGAGACACTGGCTTCAGGAAAGACTTTATGAACAAAATCTCTATAGCATGAGAACCAGCAGAAGAAATCCACAAATGGGATCTCTTCCTATTAAAAACCTTCTTAGCAGCAAAAGAAACCATGGGCAGAGTGAAAAGACAACCAAAAATATGAGAGAAAAATTTTACCAGCTGTTACCCAGATAAAGGGCCACTATCTGGAGTGTATAAAGAGCTTTAAAAAAATTAACCAAGATCCAATTAAAAAATGGCCATTGGAAATGAGCAGGCACTTTTCAGAGGAAGAAGTAAAAGCAGCTAAAAAGCATATGAGCAAATGCTCAACATGACTAGACATTAGAGAGATGCAGATGAAAACAATTCTGAGATTTCATCTCACTCCACAAAGAACGACTGCTATCTCAGAATTAGCCAGCACAAATGCTGGCAAGACTGTGAGGAGAAAGAAATCTTTTTCCACTGTTGGTGGGAGTATAGACTGGTACAACCATTATGAAGATCAGTGTGGAAATCCTCAAAAAGCTAGGATTAGTGGTTCCATTTGACTCTACTATTCCTCTGCTAGAGATATATACAAAAGAATTCAAAGTTTCATATCACAGCAACATTTGTGCACCCATGTTCATAGCAACTCAGTTTGTGAGAGATAAATCTTGGAAATAACCCAAATATCCACCAAATGGAGACTGCATAAGGAAGATGTAGTTTTTCTATAAAATGGAGTATTATTGTGCCATAAAGAATGACAAGTTTGAGTCATTCTTACTCAAATAGATGAAATAAATAGGTCACAGATGTGTAAATGCCATGTCTTTTCTCTGATATGAGAAATCATAAATGTCAACAAGCTCTAGAATGTATGTTAGACATTGTGAAATTGAAAATATTCAGAGAGAAGTGTGGGTAGGTGTGGGTAACGAGAAAAAATTGTGATGATAAAAGGGAAACAAAGTTTATGTATATAGGGGTGGGTGTTGTAGGGTGGGTAAGGTAACAGGAAAAAATGAGAATCAAGTTACGTCATATACTGGTACAAATTGTCAATGTCGAGTATAATCATGATATATATATAAAATGTATCTCTTTCACAATAAAACTATTTTTTAAAAAATATGTAGGGCTGGGGAATCATCTCAGTGGCTCTGGCACTTACTTTGCAAACACAAGCACCCAGGTTCAATCCCTGGTAACCACATATCACAGTGCATGTAGCATTTTTTTATAAATGCCATAAAATGATAAATTAGAGACATTTATACTCAAATGGATGTACCTTGAGGACCTACTCATCAGTGAAATAAGTAGGACACAGATATGTGTCATTTTTCTATATCATTTTTCTGCTATGAGAAAATGAAAGTGTACATGAGTTCTCTCTCTCTTGTTTTGTTTTTCCTTCATTGATTTTTTTGGAGGGGAGTTGGTTTATTTCTTTTTTCTTCTTTTTTTAACTTTTCCTTCTTTTTTCTTTCTATCCTTTATTTTGCTGTTCTTCTTTTCTCTTCTTTATGATTGATCTTTTGTTACTGTTAATTTTCCTTTTTTTCTCTATTATGTTCTCTGTCACTTTTCTTTCCTTCTTTCTATCATCTATTAATTAAATTTTTTATTATGCAGTTCTCCACTCTCTCTATTTTACCCAAGCTTTATGAATCTTTTGATAGTCATTTCTATGTTATTACTATTGAATACTGTTTTACTGTTAGTAAAATAAAGTTCTATTTAGTAAATCTCTTAATTACTTTTCTCATTGATGAGACAAAATACTTGACACCCAAAGTTAAGGGAGGAAAAATTTATTTATCTTACACTTTGTAGCATTTCAGTTCATAACTGGCTGGTTCCAAGACAGGAGGGGATGGCAGAGGGCGATCAGAGAAGAAAAACAAATTCGACAGGCAGAAGATGGCAAAAGTAAGTGACCATAGCAGCTTCTTTCTCCCCCTTTTACATTCCATCTAGGCTACCAGGATTAGGGAGAGTGCCAGACCAATTAGTGGAGTAATTTAGTAATCACACACTTGATCCCAGCATGACCCAGTCTAGATCCAGTCACCTGTGCAAAAGCCTTATTTATAACTGAATGAGGCTTTCGGGAAACACCTAATCAAAAGGCATAGAAGTAGATATTTACTGTAGATCAGTATTCCGTTTGTCTTGGTGCTTATACTATAATTATTGATCTCTTTGTGGTTATTTGTTCTGACATATGCAAAGTCCAGGTTGACTTAGACATTCAAGTATTGGTTATTAATTTATATAAATTGGTTTTATCTGGATGCCAGTATCTGAATACTGCATTTCACTCCAGCCAGCTGGTTAGTGGGCCAAATGCTGCTGCCTCTTCTGATCACGCAAACAAAATCAGTTGGAATTCTGAACAGGAGGGAAAGCATATAATCACTCACAACCAGATTATATCACAAAAAGCAGTGACTAAATAAAGTTTCTGTAGTAGGATCAAAGTCTTTCACTGTAAAAGCTCACAAGCTTAAGCACAAAATACATACAAACAACAGAAAATGGAAACCAGAGAAGATAAGGCAACAAGTGCCTCTAAGAACTCTCAGATACACTAAGTGGATCCATACAGCATCCAGAGAGAGAAAGCCAAAAGCCACATAGCTGAATTATTCAAAAGGAAGATAATTTTAAAAAGATCACTAAGATACTTGGCAAGCTCAAAGAAGGTATAGTTAAACAGATAATGAACTAATTGAAAAGGTTAGCAAAGTGATAGAAGACACTAATAAAAAGCTAACTGACCTAACGAAGGTAATACAAAACATGAGTAGCTTGTTTAGTGAAGAATGAGATTCCATGAAAAGGGATCACAGAGAAAATCAAAAGACTTAAAATTCTATTGAAAGTCTGAGCAATAAAAGCAACCAATCTGAAGACAGAGTCGCAGGACTAGAAGATAAGACTAATGCTGTTGACAAATTATTGAGAGAAAACTTAAATCAATAAGATAATATGAAAAATGTGCCCAACAGCTTCTAGATGATGCAACAGGACTAATCTAAAATTAAATGGAATTAGGAAAAGATCAGGAAACATTAAAATGGTACAAAAAGTCTTTTATAGAAATGAAAACATAAAAACCCCAAAATATATGGAAATAATTAAACATACAGATAAAGTAGCTATATAGAATCCTAAATTGCCATATTCAGAAAAGAACCTCTCTATCATAGTCAAAATCTCTAAAGTCCAATACAAGAACAGAATCTTTAAAGGCTATTAGAGAAAAGCAACAACTCACAAAGCAAAATCCATTACAATTCCAGCAGACTTCTCAAGACAAAATTTAAAAACCCAGAGAGTTTGAAGTGATTCCCTAAAAGATAACAACTTCCCGCTCAGATTTGTATGCCCTGCAAAAAATTTCCTTTCAAAATTAAGGATAATAAGATTTCCCATGATAAAGAGCACTCAAAAAAAATGAATGAACTTCAAACCAGCAATTCCCAAAATTCCAAGGCCATACTAGAAAGTGACAATTCAAAATTAATCCAACAATTCCAAAAGGTCTAATAGAGGGAACATAACTCACAGTGTGAGCAGTAAATTTGAAAGGATAGAAATGGAAATAACAACAGGAAAATAAATAATGCAATTATAGGAATATCAATACATTTCAGTTATAATTAATGTGAATGATCTCAATTCCTCAGTTAACAGATGTATATTGATAGAATGAATCCAGAAATAACAACCATGGAGGGTGTAGGGTGCACAGAGAAAGGGAAAAAAATGAGAATTAAGTCATGTCATACACTGGTACAAATTCTCAATGTTTAGTGTGATCATGATGTGTATATAAAATGTATCAATAAAATGCATGAAATAGGAAAAAAAAAGAGAAATAACATCCATCAGTGTGCCATACACAAGAAACACATTTAACCCAGAAAGAAATTCATAGACTAAAACTCAAAGGATACAAAACAATATTCCATGCAATGGGAACATGGAAACAAGCAGTAGTAGCTATCTTATTTTCAGATAAAGTGAACATTAAGCCTGAACTGATTAAAAGAGTTCTAAAGATCACTATATAATGGTCAGGGGAAACAAGCAGCTACAAAGACATATAGCACAAATGGATCCAAAGAGAATAATCTGGAAATCAAAGGCTAGAGGAAAACCAAGAAAGGAACATATAAGAGGACATGATAATTCCACCAGATTTAACAGTGAGTGTGGTCCAAATTAGCTTCAGGCTAGAAGATTGAAGTGTTGCAGCATAGTAGTTAAGAGCTCAGTATGGAGTCAGGGAAGAACAGTGATGGAATTTCACCTCTACCACTAGCAAGGTAACTGACTTTGAATAAGCTAAACAACATCTCCAGTTTTTAGTTCTTCATTTTTAAAATAAAGACAATTATTACATCTACATTTTATTATACCTGTTTTCATCCTTCTGCACAAAATTAAACTGAGATGGTACATGTACCATGTATACATATAAATTAGAGGTAGATGAATATTCTTTTTATTTTTTTATTTTATTTTATTTATTTTTTTT
>PVIR01034839.1:0-16904 GCA_004026965.1 Petromus typicus | reverse complement strand
TTTTTTTTTTGAGACAGAGTCTCCCTTTGTAGTTCAGGCTGGCCCTGAGCTCAGCCTCCGACTCACATCACAACAATCCTCCTGCCTCTGCCTCCGAGTGTTGGGATTACAGGCGTGAGCCACCACGCCCGGCACTGTGGTATGTGGTATTGATTGCTGCCGGGTGTGAGTATCCAAATCCAGTACTGTATGTGGTTACCGGGGGATCAAACCCGGGCCCTTGCACTTACACGACAGGCGCCGGATCCACTGAGCTAAATCCCCGGCCCTGTTTCTAGTTTTTTTGAGACAAGGTCTCACTGAGTAGTCCAGGCTAGTCTTGGACTCACTGTGTAGCTAGGTAGAGATTCATAGTTCAGCTAGATAAATTTCCCCCATGTTCTGTTGAGGCGGTAGGCAGGAGACACAGGAGGGTCCCGTTGAATAGAATCTCAGAGTCTAGTGAGAACAGCACAGGGGAAAGCTATTGGCTGCTAGTCCGGTGCTCTAACAGCATCTGGGTGGCCTGCCATGGTGAAATTATACCCTGTGGGAACTAACCCAGGGTATTTGTCCTGAGCTACATCCCCAAACCTTTTCACTTTCAGAGGCTCAAACTTGAGATCCTCCTGCCTCAGCCTCCTGGAGTGCTTCAATTATAGGTGTATGCCACCACCCCTGGCTTGGTTAATTTCTTGAGACTTCAATTTTTACAACTTCCTCCATAGAAGATAAAATGACATACTGCCTTTTGTGATAGGTGTAAACTGCATTTTGAAATATTCTCAGTTTTATAGAAGCACAGGCCCCCATCTTACTCCCATGGCACAATATTGACAGGGTCCTTGTTTTAACCTCATGTGCAAAACTCCAGTGGTAGCACACACCTGTAACTTGGGAGGCTGAGGCTGGAGGATCACTGCAAGTTTGAGGCCAGCCTGGGCTACATAGTGAGACCCCGTCTCAAAAATCCAAAAAAAGCAATTTAAAAACCTTAGTGGTGATCCAAGTAAGAGCATGGGAACTGCAATTCAGTAAGAGTAAGGTGCGCCTGGGGTTAGATCATTGGAAGTATATGTATGAGGCCTGAACCTGACATTGCACGATGTCAAATAATTTGATTCCTGAAATTTGGGGGGCCCATTTCTTCCTCACAGGATTTCTCCCTCCCTTTTCACTACCGACAAATATGAAAATTGTCTCAAGATAAATTTTCCTTTCATGAAGTATCAGGTCCAAAAGAAAGCATTTCAAACCGAGGTTATAACTGTAAACAAAAACACTAGAATGTGACTGAACACACGTGAGGATGAGAGGAGAAAACGCCCAAGAAGCAGGAATGGTCTCAGAACCAAGACACCGCTGCCCCATGCACACCAGGAGAGGGCGCTGCAGAGCACACTACAGGAAGATGCGGAGGACCTGTGTCAAAAGACCTTGTATGTCACGCAATATTAATTAGACAATCCAGGCTGGGAGTTTAGCTCAGTAGTTCCGGCACTTGCCTTCCAAGTTCAGGGTCCTGAGTTCAATCCTCAGTGCCAAACGAGAAAAAAAATTACACAGTGCCCTGCCTAACATCTGGGAATACTTCAGCTCATTCCTTACTGGTGACATATCCATTGCTTTGCAGATGTAATCACCTTTAAAATCTCACTGGAGGGCCAAGGATTTAGCCCAGTGGTTCCAGCATCTGTCTGGAAAGAGCAAAATCCCAAATTCAATCCCTGGTATCACATAGCACGATGCTGGGTATGGTGGCTCATGCCTGTAATGCCAGCACTCAGGAGGATTGCTGTGAGTTCAAAGCTGGCCTGGGCTACATAGTAAGTTCAGGGCCAACCTGAACTACAAAGCAACACCTTGTGTCAAAAAAAAAAAAAAAAAAAAAACATTGGAAAATTCCTGCAATGAAATGTTCTCTAACTCCATTTAAAAAGTTTAAAATAATCAGAATCCATACAGTCAGAGAACCTGACAGGAATTTTAAACACTAGTTAACTCATTACTAAATGAAGGCTTTTTTGTTTTTCTTCTTCTCTTAAAATAGGTTCTCCCTGGGCCGGGGATTTGGCTCAGTGGTTCTAGCGCCTGTCTTGCAAGTGCAAGGGCCTGGATTCAATCCCCGGTAACCACATACCATACTGGGCATGGAGACTCACACCCAGCAACAATCAGTACCACATACCACAATGCCAGGAGTGGTGGCTCACGCCTGTAATCCCACCACTCGGGAGGCAGAGGCAGGAGGATTGCTGTGATGTGAGTTTGAGGCTGAGCTCAGGGCCAGCCTGGACTACAAAGAGAGACCCTGTCTCGAAAAAAAAAAAAAAAAGGTTTCCCCCTTTGTAGCCCAGGCTGGCCTCGAACTCAAGGCAATTCTTCCTGCCTCAGCCTCCCAAGTGTTGGGATGACAGTCGTGGGCCCCCGCACCTGGGGTAAAATGAAGACTTTTTAATTCTCTTCTGTTAAAGCGTTCTTGAGCTGGTGACCCCGTGGGGCCCTGGGGCTGCCATGCCAGCCCTGGAACCCATTGCTGTGGCCCTAGCTTTCCCTGAGTTCTTCTTTTGTGTCACCTCATCCATATGACAGCTTCCTGAGAAGAAACAGCACTCAAAATTCCATCTCTCTGACTCAAGAAACCAATGCACAGAGACGAGTGGGGGAAAGTCTGAGGTCCAAGCCCAGACTTTCTGACTAACCCACCACCTCCTGATCGTCCTGTTCTGCTGCTTGTCCATTTCGTTATGTTCATAATCCGAGGTCACCGTATTCGTGATCACTGTTCCTTACATTCTGCAGAGTTCCTGATTTTACACTGATTGCCCTCATGTAAGTGTATTTGTTGTAGGGAATACATATTCCTACTTAGCAAGAAGAAAGGCTGTGCTGGCTTCTCAAGAGCTGGGCACAGACGGAGCCAGCCTGAGGGACGAGGGAAATCCTGGGGTAAAGAAGGATGCCTGGGGCCGGGATTTAGCTCTGTGGTTCGGTGCTTGCTTTGCAAAGACAAGGGCTAGAGTTGATCCCCGCAACAATGCCGGGCCTACTGCCAGAGATTTAGCTCAGTGACACTGCCTCCCTTGCAAGTGCAAGGTCACAAGTTTGATTCTGGTATCACACAAGGAAAAACAAAAAGGAAAACAAACTAAAACAATGCCGCACCTGGTGGCTCACACCCACCAGCAAATCAGCAAACCACCCACCCACAATGCCAGGCTGGTGACTCACGCCTGTAATCCCAGAACTCGGGAGGCAGAGGCAGAAGGATTGCTATGATATGAGTTTGAGGCTCAGCTCAAGGCCAGCTGAACTACAAAGCTAGACTCTGTCTCAAAAAAAAAAAAAAATCTAATGTACAATAAGAAATTATTATAGAAAGATGTCACAACCAAAATGTGGATTCTCTTATTAGTTCCTCTCTACCATGGTCATGATCTTAACCTGACAACATTCCACTGAACATATGCAGGAAAGAACCCTGTGATCTTGTATAGTATAAGAATGTCAATTTGGAGCTGAGGATTTAGCTCAGTGGTTCTGGCGCCTGTTTTGCAAGGGCAAAGGCCCAGGTTTGATCCCTGGTTACCACATAAACAATATCAGGTGTGGTGACTCACACCCACCAGCAATCAGTACCGCATACCACAGAGCCACTTGTAATCCTAGCACTCGGGAAACAGAGGCAGGAAGATTGCTGAGTTCGAGGCTCGCCTGGGCTACATAATGAACTCAGGGCCAGCCTGAACTAGAAAGCAAGACCCTGTCTCCAAACAAAGAAAAAATCATTGGCATAAACTAAAAGTGGTGGCTCACACCTATAATAGCAGCTCTTGGGAGGCTCAGGCAGGAGGATCACTGTCAGATGGAGCCAGCCTGGGTTACACAGTGAGTTCAAGGCAAGTCTGGATTATATAGCAAGACCTTGTCTCCTAAAAAAAAAAAAATCATTGTCCTGATCACCTGCTCAGTAAATAGTGCTGGTTACTAGCAAAGCACAGTAGCTCCCCAGTCAAAGCTGACAGGATGGAATCTGTTGGTCATCAATATACACAGGGTAACTTTGTGTGCTCCGTGCCCTTTAGGTAAAAGAAGTATCTCTTAATTATGACACATTTTGGGAGCAGTGTTTTTGCTTTTAGAAGATCTGGAAGGAAAAATGCAGGTTTGGGGGGGTTTTTTTGTTTGTTTGTTTGTTTGTTTGTTTTTGTTGAGACTGTCTCACTTTGTAGGTCAAGCTGGTCCTGAGCTCAGCCTCAAACTCACATCACAGCAATCCTCCTGCCTCTGCCTCTCGAGTGCTGGGATTACAGGTGTGAGCTACCACACCCGGCACTGTGGTGTGTGGTACTGATTGCTGCTGGGGTGAGTCTCCACGCCTAGTATTATATGTGTTTACCTGGATTGGACCGGGGCCGTTGCACTTGCAAGACAGGCGCTGGAACCACAAGTTAAATCCCCAGCCTGCAGGTACCTTTTCTGCAGACAGGTAGGGAAGTCTGTTTTCTGGGAGGCTGAGACAAGAGAATTGCAAATTGGAACTCAGCCCTGGGAACTTAGTGACTTGCCAAGATCTCATCTCAAAATATAAAGCAAAGCAGAAAGGACTGAGGATGTAGCTCAGGCAGAGGCTCTGGGTTCAATCCCAGTGTTACAAACAAAACAAAGTACAGACCAAAAACAAAAAAGAGAGACCTTTTTAATTGTCTTTTTTCTTTTTTTTTGAGAGTATCAATTTCTTTCCAGATTTTCTAAAAAAAAATCCTATATTATGTTTATAAAAGATTCAGTAACATGTGAATAGCAAATGCTTATATGAGTACTTGTATGTGTATATGGTTGACAAATATTCACACTACAAATCCTTTCAAAATCAGATATTTTGGGGCAGAGGATTTAGCTCAATGATTCCAATGCCTGCCTTGCAAGTACAAGGTGGTGGATTAGATCTCCAGCACAAAAATAAAATCAGCTATTTTTGATGAATATTAAACACGCCAATAAGCAAAAATAGTACTCTCCATTGTATATGGAAAACTATTGTATAAAACTAAGAATACTAGGGGCCAGGGATTTAGCTCAGTGGTTCCAGTGCCTGCCTTGCAAGCCCAAGGGCCCGTTTCCGCCCCCCCCAAACCTTCAACCACAGGTGGGTCTGTTGGTTTGTTTTGACAGGGTCTTGTTACTTAGCCCTCCTGGCTCAGTCTCCTGAGTGCTGGGAGTACAGCCACATATAACAATGCCAGGCGTGGAAGACTGCCCATCAGCAACCAGCACCACACACCACAGGGCCGGGTGTGGTAGATCCCAGTACTTGGGAGGCAGAGGCAGGACAATTGCTGTGAGTTCAAGGCTGAGCTCAGGGTCAGCCTGAACTACTAAAGTGAGACCCTGTCTCAAAAAAACAAACAAACAACAACAACAAAAAAACTAGGCATACTCATACTTAAACTCTCCACCCCCCCACACACACCCGTATTAGAGATTGAACTCAGGCTCTTCTGCTTCCAAAGTAGGCATGATACCACTTGAGCTAAATCCTCTGTCTGCTATGCCAATAATTTTTTTTTTTTAAGGTTTTTTGAGACAGGGTCTCACTTTGTAGTTCAGGCTGGCCCTGAGCTCAGCCTCAAACTCACATCACAGCAATCCTCCTGCCTCTGCCTCCCGAGTGCTGGGATTACAGGCGTGAGCCACCACACCTGGCACTGTGGTATGTGGTACTGGTTGCTGCTGATTGTGAGTCTCCACGCCCAGTATGGTATGTGGTTACTGGGGACTGAACCCAGGTCCTTGCATTTGCAAGACAGGCACTGGAACCACTGAGCTAACTCCCTGGCCCTATGCCAATAATTTTTAAAGCACTGTAGATCAGTTAGATTATTTAGCCCTAAATAAAAAACCTAAGAGGTAGGTACTATCAATTTTGTTTTTTGTCTTTGTTTGCTTTTGAGGTACCAGGGATCAGACACAGAACCTTGTGCCTACCAGGCAGGCATGGTGCCACTGAGCTAAATCCCTAGTCTCTCAAATTCTTTTTTTGTTTTTTCAGACAGAGTCTCTCTTTGTAGTTCAGGATTGTCCTGAACTCAGCCTCAAACTCACACCAATCCTCCTGCCTCTGCCTCCCGAGTGCTGAGATTACAGGTGTGAACTACCACGCCTGGCATTGTGGTATGTGGTTACTAGGGATAAACTAGGGACTTTGCACCTGCCAGGCAGGCTCCAGAAGCACTGAACTAAATTCCCGGCCTTCAAAAAAGAGAATGACAGAGCTGGGGATTTAGCTCAGTGGTTACATGTCTGCCTGGCAAACGCAAGGTCCTGAGTTGAATCTGTTCCCGATAACCACATGTCACAGTGCCGGGTATGGTAGCTCACACCTGAAATCCCAGCACTCAGGAGACAGAGCATGAGGATCAACATGAGATCAAAGCCAGTATGAGCTACACAGGAAGTCAAGGTCAGCCTCAACTACTTAGTGAGACCCTGTCTCAAAAAAACCATGAAACCAAACAACAAAAGTTGTAGCTAACGCCTCTGAGGAAAAGATTCACAACATCTCTCCCAGAAAAGACTGAGGGCTGAAGGAGAGGGTGCTAACGGACCCTCAGACACTCGCCTCGTGCACCACGAAGGGCCCTAGTGAGGTGACTTTTATCCAGTCACCGCAGAAAACTGATGCAGTGCCAAGGCCTGAGTGTTGGCTTCAGCCCGTTTTTCCCCCGAAACCTTCAACCACAGGTGGGTCTGTTGGTTTGTTTTGACAGGGTCTTGTTACTTAGCCCTCCTGGCTCAGTCTCCTGAGTGCTGGGAGTACAGGCCTGCCCTCCCATTCCCAGAGCGAGACTCCAGTGGGAGGACTGTGGTTTCTCCCATTGCTTTGGGGCTGTGCTCAGCACTGTCTGTCCTCGCAGCAGCAGCAGCAGCAGCAGCAGCAGCAACATCAGAACCACCTATGCCTTCTCCCAACAGTGCTGGGAATTCCAGCCCCACCCCCAACCCGCTGCCTTCTCCAGGGCCAGCATGCACTACGCTGCAGCCACACTGATCATCCTAATGTATCAATGTGGGCAGTGTTTGCTCATCACTGCTCCACTCCAGCCGTGCCCAGTGATGCCCGGCGGCTGCCCTGTGCCACCTGCAGCCGTGGCCCATGGGCAGGATGCACCCCAGGGCAGCCTCTCGGTGCCGCTGACGGTTATGCCCTCCCCAGCCACCCCCAGACCTAATGGCTTTTTGATGGAGTATTTACATGTTCTACGTGGAAACATCAGGTCATCCGCAAGCAAAAGGAGTTCCTCTTTATAGACAGTGTTACGTACAAAGATGAAATGAGCCCTTCCTCTCCCCATACACAGAAATGAGCTCAAAATGGACCGAACACTTCCGTGCTGAACCCAAGACAGTGAAGTTATTACAAGAACCTAGAGGATATGCAGTAAAACGTCCAGACAGGCAGGGGGTTTCATTTTAGGTAGGATTGGAAAGGCGCAGCCAACAAAAGTAAAAGTAGACAAACAGGATCACAGCAAACTAAGAACTTCAGCACAGCGAAGGAAATAACAGAACTGTGAGAAAAATCTGCAGAATGGGAGAAAATCTTTGCAAACCATCCATTGCAAAAGGAATTGGTATCTAGAATGTGTAAGAGATTTTTAAAAGCTGAGCACCTGATGTAATTAGAAAGTGGACTAAAGAACTAAACAGGCTCTTTTAAAAATGGACAGTAGGTATGAGGTCCAATCAAAAACTATGATGAATCAGCTAGGGATCTAGCTCAGTTGTTCAGTGTCTGCCTGGCAAGTGCAAGATCCCGAGTTTGATCCCTAGTAGCACATACCACAACGCCAGCAGGCACACTCAGGAGGCAGAGGCAGGAGGATTGCCGAGAGTTCATGGCAAGCCTGGGCTACATAGAGAGTTCAGGGCCAGCTTGAACTACAAAGCGAGACCCTGTCTCAAAGAACTCAAAAAAGAAAAGATCAGGTTAGAATTGTATGTTAGTCAAGGCAGGCACGGTGGCCCATGTCTGTGATCCCAGCTCTCTGAGGGGTTGAAAGAGAATCAAAAGCAACCTAGAAGCACCAAGGATGTAGTTCAGTGACACCACACCTGCCTCACAAGCACAAGGTCCTGAGTTTGATCCTGGGTATAGCAAGGAAGGAAGAAAGAGAAAGAAAAGCATTCTGGGAAACTTAGCATCTTAGCAAGAACCTGTCTCAAATTTTTTAAAACTGTGAAAAAGACCTTAGAGGTAGGTTACTGTGAAAAGACTGAGTTCCACCCTAAGTATCACCGCCCCACCCCTCAAAGGTATTTACCTCTCAGGAGAACAAAGCCCAGAAAACCAGAGAGGTCACGCCAAACTAGCATGGGAATCCCTGGTCATCCAGGCCCTCGGCACAGGGCTCCCGCCTCACTGTCTTGAGGCCTTCATGTCCTTGTTTCAGGCAACAGAAAGAATGGAAAACACAGCAAAGCATCTCCAGTTCAAGAGACTTCAAAGAACTCACACGGGATCATGGGAAAGAGGCTGGAGGTATAGTGTTTACTCTGAGCAGCCATCTAGAACACAGGGGAAATGAGCTGTCCCCATGGGGGTTTGAAGAATCTCAGTTAAAAATTGCAGATTTTTCCAGGTATGGTGGCACATACATGTAATTCCAGCACTAGGAAGGCTGAGGCAGGAGAATCACAGTGAGTTCAAGGCCAGCCTGGACTGCGTAGTGAGTTCAAGGCCAGCCTGAACTACACAGTGAAAATCTGTCTCAAAAAATAAATAAATAGAAATTTGGGATTATGTTTGCAAAAAAAGAAAAATTTGTGCACTATTTAATAAATTACCTTTGTTAAAGAAAATAAAAGTAACCTACTTGAGAAGGTGAGGCAGGAGGATTTCTGAGAATTCAAGACCAGCCTGGACTATATAGTGAGTTCAAGGCCAGCCTGAGCTACAAAGCAAGACTATGACTCCAAAAAAAAAAAGAAAGAAAGAAAGAAAAGAAAAGAAAGTTGAGGTTGATGATGCACACCTGAAACCCCAGCCCTCAGGAGGCAAAGGCAGAAGAAACACAAGTTCAGGGCCAACCTGGACCCTTCCAGGCCAGCCTGCACTACACAGTGAGAACCTTTCTCAAGAGGGAGAAAGAGAAGAGGAAGCCATGAGGGGGAAAGGAAGGAGAAGGGAGGAGGGGGAAGACAAGGAGGAGGAGAAAGGAGGGAGGGGAGAAGGAAGAGAAAAAGATCAACAGGAAGAAAAGCTTAGTTTGCATCTTAGGATTTGCAAACTAATATTTCAAGTAGAGATCTCAGAATACCTTAAACATAGTTAGTGCTTAGGAAAAGATACTTGGGCCAAGGATGTGGCTCAGTGGTTCTGGTGGCTGCTTTGTATAAGCAAGGCCCCACGTTTGATCCCCAGTACCAAAAAAAAAAGAAAGACAAAGACTCGTGTCTGCCCTGTCATCAGTCCGTCTCCTCTCTCCTCTCCATCCTGCTAGGGAGTGGAGAGTGCTGAGCAGACCAGTCCCCTTCATGGTGGGGGAAGAGCTATGATTCTGAGTGAAACAAATTGTGTCGTGTCGATATATAACGTTGTGAGATAGGAGAAGCATGGCTCCCAACCTGCTAGACAGCAGATGTTCGGACTTGCCAGTTCCACAACATGGAGGAGTGAGACCACAAACCAAAGGAAGAAGTTAGGAGAGTTGGAAATGAAGAGAAAAGAACAGCTCCTGGATTTCCAACAGGGAGCCGAGTAGGGCAGCCACCAGGCTCTGGTCAGGGGTCATTTACACAACAAAGTCACAGCGTGGTTACAACTTGGGTCAAACCACAGTCAACCCATAAGAGGACAAGCAGAGTCACTTAGATAATACGGTCCACTAGGGAATCAAGTTGTGCAGCAGGGTAGATGGACTGAACAAAGGCATTTGGAGACGGGATGGGTCTGATGTCTGGCTGCACTTCCTGGGCCAGGTGGTGCTATCCACAGTAAAATTCAAGTCACCGCTCATGCCCAAGAGGGGCTCGCAGGCCCGGCCCCTGTGTCTTTATCTTGAGACCTGATCTTGCCTTTTTTTTTTTTTTCTTAATTGAAATCTTATTGGTATATTACATATACACATCATGATTCCACTCAACAATGAGAATTTGTACCATTATACGACACAATTTAATTCTCATTTTTTCCATACCCCTCCCCACCCTACGACCCTTGCCCCCTATATACATAAGCTTTGTTTCCTTTCTTTTTTGTTACAGTCTCATTATTTTTCCCCTCATTATTTACCCCTTCATCCCATTTTGCTTTGAGTATTTTCTATTTCATAATATATAACATACATTCTCGAACTCATTTACATCTTCATTTTCTCATACCAAAGAAGAGATACACACATCTGTGACCTATTTATTTCACTAAAGAGGATGTCCTGAAGGTACATCCTTTTGAGTATAAATGATTCAATCTTATCATTTTTATGGCAAAGTACTGCTCCATTCTGTAGAAGAACCACAACTTTTTTATCCAGTCTCTAGTTGATGGACATTTTGGTTGTTTCCAAGATTTAACTATCACAAACTGAGCTGCTATAAACATGGGTGCACATATGTCGCTGTTGTACAAATCTTCTAATTCTTTCGTATATATATCTAGCAGAGGAATAGCAGGGTCAAATGGCAGTTCTAACCACAGTTTTTTGAGGAATCTCCAGACTGATCTCCACAGGGGTTGTAGGAGTCTACACTTCCACCAACAGTGGAGAAGGGTTCCTTCTTCTCTGCAGCCTCACCAGCATTTGTTGTTGGCTAATTCTGAAATAAGAGCCATTCTTTATGGAGTAAGATGAAATCTTAGTGTTTTCATCTGCCCCTCTCAAATGATTAGTGATGTTGAACATTTCTTCATATGCTTCTTAGCTGCTTTTATTTCTTCCTCTGAAAAGTGTCTGTTCATTTCAGATGCCCATTTTTGAATTGGAGACCTGGTCTTGTCTTCAGCTGCGCCTCCAGCCCCAATTCTGATGTCTATTTTTGTGCTAACTTCCTTGACAGCTCAGTTCCTCTCTGACTGTATATTCATTTTTTTTTTTTTTAAGGTTTTTTGAGACAGGGTCCCACTTTGTAGTTCAGGCTGGCCCTGAGCTCAGCCTCAAACTCATCACAGCAATCCTCCTGCCTCTGCCTCCCGAGTGCTGGGATTACAGGCGTGAGCCACCACGCCCGGCACTGTGGTATGTGGTATTGGTTGCTGCTGGGCGTGAGTCTCCACATCCAGTATGGTATGTGGTTACCGGGGATCGAACCCGGGTCCTTGCGCTTGCAAGACAGGTGCCGGAACCATTGAGCTAAATCTCCGGCCCTGTATATTCATTTCTACCTGACTTAGCTGCCTATAATAATTGGGCAGTTAAAAATCACCAAATTACAGGCAATGAGCAAGCTAAAGTGACTAGAGGACTTGTAAATAGCAAGAAATCAGAAATATGGGTGTCTCTAAGGACAAGGGCAAGAGAAGCAAAATGTAAAAGGATAGTGCAAAATAAAATTTAAGACAATTCATGATTATATCCCGTGAGTATTCCTTGTACAAAGTAAAAGTCATGATAATCACCTCACATGATTTTTGGTGAAGATTATTTTTAAAAATCAAAATAGT
Source organism: Petromus typicus (assembly GCA_004026965.1). Lineage (NCBI taxonomy): Eukaryota > Metazoa > Chordata > Mammalia > Rodentia > Petromuridae > Petromus > Petromus typicus. Next base: position 5,263 of record PVIR01034839.1, on the reverse strand, counting down.
TGGGCATTGTGACTCATGCTAGGAACTCCAACTTCCCAGGAGGCTGATGCAGAAGGATCCTGAGTTCCAGCCCAGCCTGGACAGCTTACTGACCTAACAAGACTCTGTCTAAAAATTTAAAAATTTAGGCCCAGGGATTTAGCTCAGTAGTTGGTGCCTTCCTTACAAGTGCAAGAATCCAGGTTCAATCCCTGGTAACCATATACAACAATACCAGGCATGGTGACTCATGCCCACTAGCAATCGGTAACACATACCACAGTGGTGGCTCATACCTGTAATCCCAGTAGTCACTCGGAGGCAGGGAGGCAGAGGCAGGAGGATTGCTGAGTTTGAGGCTGAGTTCAGGACCAGCCTGAACTACAAAGCGAGACCTTGTCTCAAAAAAAGAAAAAAATAATTAAAAACTTGTTTTGTTTTGCTTTTTGAGACAGCGTTTTGCTATGTAGTTCAGGCTGGTCCTAGAATCATTGTGTGGCCCAAGTAGACCTAGATCTTACAGATCCTCCTGCCTCAGCCTTACAAGTGCTGACATGCAACAGCATGCCCTGCACCAAAAGTTTAAAATGTGTAAAAGCTCTGAGGATGTAGCTCAATGCAAAGTCCTAGGTTTAGTCCCCAGTACTGCAAAATAAGAGGGAGAATATGAAAGCAATGGGGAGCAAGGAATGAGGAGGACTATGTCAGGGATCATTTCTCACCCTTGACTCAGCTCTCACTGTGTAGTTCAGGCTGACCTTATACTATGTAGATGAGGCTGGCCTCAGACTTGTGGTGATTCTCCTGCCTCAGCCTCCCCAGTGCTGGATCACGGGTGTGCACCACTACGCCTGGCCCCTAATCTTTACCCTGGTCAAGTAGTTATAGACAAACTGACTTCATATCCTGGCACTTCAAACTGTCTACTTCCTACATGTAAGAGAGGACTGACACTCTTGTATCCTGTCATTGATGGGCTGTCCAAAATCTCAGGGAGCGGACTCGATGTTCTTCCAAGTGACCGAGATTGTAAAGCCACTTCCTTCTTTCCTTTGGCAGCTACAGGAGAGGAGCAATGCCAACCGTGTCCTTTCCCTGCCCAGAGCACAGCAGTCAATGGAGATGTTTAGACAGATGCCAGTGCTTGACCTTCTTCTGTGTGGTTTGAGCTTGTGATTCTTTAAAAGCAAACAAGAACCAGAATTTGACATTCCATGCTTGAAATCCATTTCAAAACCATTGTGTAACAGGCTTGAAGTTCCTAGAGAGCCATCGATTATGACTTTCTTCTAAAATTTTAAATAAGAAAAATAATAGGGCTGCCAGGCATGGTGGCGCATGCCCATTATCCCAGCACTCAGGAGACAGAGGCAGGAGGATTGCTGTGATGTGAGTTTGAGGCTGAGCTCAGGGCCAGCCTGAACTACAAAGTGAGACCCTGTCAGCAGCCACCGCATTTATCTTTAGCAGATCTGATTTGCAGTTCATCTGTACAAACAGCTCTATTCCTAGAGCACTTTTCCCCCCACTACTGGGATAGAACTCAGGGCCTCACACTGAGCAACATCTACTATGCTTTTTTTTCTTTTTTTTTTCATTTTGAGAGAAGGTCTCAATAAGTCATTAAATTAGACTTGTGATCCTCCTGCCTCAGCCTCCCAGACTGTTAGGATTATACCCATGAGTTGCCAAGACTCCAAGAGCACTTTTAAAAATTAATCAATGACCTGCCATGGTGGCACATGCCTGTAATTCCAGTGCGTGGGAGGCTGAGGCAGAAGGATTGCTCCGAATTCGAGGCCAGCTTGGGCTACATAGTGAGTTCAAAACCAGCCTGAAGTACATTTGCTTTTGAAAGCAAAAATAAAACACAAAGATGATCAGTGGTGATTGTCTAACGTTGTGGTTGTGGTAAGTAGCAACACCAACTTGTGACAAACAAGCAGCTGATCAAGCATATAAAAGAAAAATTAGGGACTAAGATGTCCCCCAGGGGGTAGAAAGCTTTGATATACTCCTGGGAGCCAGAAGGGGATGCACAGTGCATGCTAAGGAAAGACCTGAGGGGCTTTAACCTTTCCCTTTTGGCTGACCCGGAAGTTGTTTCCATTCGGTAGGAAACAGGAGTAGAGACTTGCTGAAGACCTTTTACCCACACACACACAACCGCTTGGCAAAGGCTGGAAGAGCGACCGTTCTAGGCCTTTAAGTAAATTCCCCTCCACTCACTAGCTCACCAGTAAGTGAACTGAGTACAGCTCAGTGGCAACATGTGAATACAGACTTCTGGAATCAGCCCAGAAATGTTGCCAACCTCAAAAAATTGGCATCTCTCATAGTAACAACTTTGAAAAGCGGGCATCGGAGTTGTAGGACTACCACCATACTAAATTATTTTAAAATTATGACACATTAACTGGGCGTGGTAGTTTGCAACCATAATCTCAGACTCAAGAGGCTGAGGTAGGGGGATTGCCACAAATTCCAGGCCAGCCTGGGTTATCTATGCGTTCAAAGCTAATCTGGACTACATATCAAGACCTCTTCTTGGGCCAGGGATTTAGCTCAGTGGTTCTGGTGCCTGTCTTGCAAGTGCAAGGACCCCGGTTCGATCCTTGGTAACCACATACAATACTGGGCGTGGAGACTCACATCCAGCAACAATCAGCACCACATACCACAGTGCTGGGGCGTGGTGGCTCACGCCTGTAATCCCAGCACTCGGAAAGCAGAAGCAGGAGGATTGCTGTGATGTGAGTTTGAGGCTAAGCTCAGGGCCAGCCTGAACTGCAAAGTGAGACCCTGTCTCAAAAAACAGACATTTAGCCAGGAATTTAGGTTAGTGGTTCCTGCCTCACAAGGATGTTTCCTGGGAAAAAAAAAAAAAAAAAAAAAAAAAACTTCTAACAAATGATTATAAATATATTCAAAGAAATAAAGAAAATCATGTATAAAGAGCTGACATGATAAGAACTGTGTCTCTACTCTCAAATAAAAAAAAAAATCAGTAAGAATTTATACAAAATAACCAAATGGCCCCAAACACTGACAGCATATACCAGTCCTAAGGATGCCAGCAGCAGCTGTCCATCTCCGAGTATGCGCTCTGTGCCTGGCACTGTGCCCAGTGTGCCAGCACACCTCCTGTGTTACCAACAGTGCCCTGAGGTAGCCACTGCAAAACCACCGCGGCTCAGGCCAGGAGACTGAGGCCCAGGAATGGGGACAGTCTCGGTGTCTGGCTCAGCTCTGCCACACGGGCTCTCTCCAGCTCTTCCTGTCACACCTCCTTCCCGCGTCCTCCGTCCGTCTGTGCGGAGCGTCCAGCAAAAGCACAGGTCCTGGGGCTGCCCAGGTTCCAGCCACGAATCCTCCTCCGGGCCCCCTGCTGGGCGGGGCCTTCAGCTCTGAGCCTCAGCTCCCTCGCTGGGCGGGGACGTGTTTGGACATGTCTGCTACCGTCTCCCCAGCATCAGGAAACCTCTGTCCTCATTCCTTTTCCCACCCATGTTATTCCCCCCAAAACTGGAGTGCAGGCACTCACAGTCTCGTTTATCTGGGGCAGCGCAGGGAGTGGGGTCCCCCTGACTGGCCAGAGAGTCACACAGTGGGGCTGGGAGGAGCCCGCTGGGCCTTGCGGGGAGCCTGAGCCTCTTCCCTGAGTCTGGCTGCTGCCTACCCACCTCCCCTAACGCTTCCCAGCAGCACCTCCCGCCCCACCTGCCTGTCCTGCCCGGCTCCCTCCTCTTTTCCTTTCTCCTCCCAAGAGCCCCTGGCTGTCCATTCCTCGAGCTCCCTGGGCTCACTGTCCTGCTCCCTTTTCTTCCAGCCTTTTCTCTATCTTTTCATTCCCCTAGTCAGCCACCCTCCTGCTCTTACAGTCTAAGAAAATAAATACTAGGCCAGACAGGATGGCTCATGCCTGTAATTCCAGCACTCGGAAGGCTGAGGCAGGAGGATCGCCTCGTTTGAGGCCAACCTGGGCTACATAGTGAGTTGAAGCTCATCTGAGGTCCACAGAAAAACTCTTGTTTAAAAAAAAAAAAACTACAAAAAAGAAAAAGAAGCAAGCAAACAAATATCCACTGCTGCCCCATCCCCACTCTGCAAGTGAAAATCTGACAAGATTCCCGTCTTGTGTTGCTTGAACCAGCTCTTTCTCTCCCAGAATCCAGTGAACAATAAATAGGTACTCAATTAACATTTTTTCACCAGTGAATATTTGTTGAATGATCAAGTGAGTGTCACAGCGTTTTTTCTCTGAACATGTTTCCCCCTGACTTTCTGCCTGGGTCTCTCCTCCCAGCCCACTCTGGGCCATGTCCTGCCCTCACCCACCCCTGCAGCTCAGCCTCCCTCCCACCCGCAGACAGACAGCAGACACACTGTGAGCACAGGAGGGAATGTAAGGACAGCTAACACTGATTGAAGGTTTGCAGTGTACCGGGGCCTGGGCTAAGTACCGAGAGTCTGGCCTTCTTTGTCTCAATTGTTTGTTGAATGAATAATTGATGAGTGAGTAATGGAATGACTGAGATGTCTTGTTCTTTAGTCTGCTGATCTTTCATCTTCCCCATCTCTTTCAGGCTTTGCTTCCCTTAGTATTTACTTAGTAAATTACAAATGGATGGGCCAGTGGGTGGACCGAAGGGTGGATAGATGGGGGAGTGAATGGCTGGCTGGGTGGGTGGGTGGGTGGGTGGATGGATGGACAGACAGTTTCATGTTTATTTCTTTCCATTTATTTTCACCCAACATGCCGTAGGTACTAGCTATAGTTTGTTGAATAAAATATTCCTTTGTGTTTCCAGCTGTCCCTTCCTCTTGGTCTGGCCCTTCCCTGGGGCTCTGGTTCCTGGCCAAATCTCTGGCTCCCTAAGGCCAGAGACAGGGGGGCAGACAGAGAACAACCCCTGCTTTCCTCTTCTTTCCCATACCACTCCCAAGAAGCAGCCAGAGACCAAAGCTCCTGCTCCCCAGCTGCCACCCTCATACTTAAAGGCCTTGACACCAGGTCCCGGGGGCTCCACTGCCAACCTGGGTGAGCTGCCCCCCTTCTTGCTGAGCGAGCCACTCAGGCATGCGTAGCCAGAGGTCTGGCACTGGGACTTCCCTCTCCCCTCAAGGTCTTCCCCTTGGGCTACAGGACCCTAGAAGAGCGCTAGACAGGTACTGTGTGCTCTCTGCCACGTTACCTCACTTCTCTGGCCCCTTGCTACCTTCCCTCGATGGAGCAAGTAAGCAGAGTCTACCCACATGGTTTTAGGTTTTTTTTTTTTTTTTT
>PVIR01034838.1:0-16912 GCA_004026965.1 Petromus typicus | reverse complement strand
TTTGGTGAAAATAACCTTAGTTTCCATATATGGTAAGTAATATTCTAACTTAAAAATTCAAAGTACCTTTGACTGAACTTTGTTGTTAAATGTCTGGGGTTAACTGTGTTAGATGCTGTCCTCTTCTAAAGACCTTTGCTTTTAACTAAATGCTTACTTATCTTTTTAATTTAACATAGTCCCACATTCTTCTTTGTAGTAATTTTGGGCTATCTGATAACATATAATGGAAAACATGTTAAGGTCTCCCACTAGTTCTTATTGCATATTTCAAATGCTTAGAACAACAATTTTCAGAAGCTTTCATTAAGGTTAATTTAAAAACTACATTAAATACAAACAGATTTTCTCACAAACAAAATGCAATGTGTACTTAACAGACTTCTGCATGTTATATTTGATAAACTACCTCATATAAATGCAAATTTTGACTTTCTGCCAGAACCAGGTGGTACAGAAAATATTTCTATTAAACAAATAATTCTGGAAGAGCAAACTTCAAGCCCTGGTATGTTGCATAGAAAAGAGGATGTTTACAATCATGTTTGATGTATATTTTCAGGTTGACCTTTTTATATACAGAATAAAAGAAATACGCTGAGGACTGAAATGTGCCATTGTCTTTGGTGCGAAAGAAAAATGTAGTGGGGGAAGGAGTTACCTATTCAGAGAAATAGACAAGTATTTTTTTTCTTGCTTTGCATGGTTATTTGATACTATCATCTTATTTTCTCTGTTAGTATTTAGAAACTTTCATCTCAATCACTTAGAAAAAGTCCAAAAAGAAGGCTAAATAATGCAGGATAATCCCAAACTTTGCCCACTGTTTTGAACTCTCAGGAGACAAAATACAATCAGTGCATAAGAGTGAATAGAATACCCCCCAAGAATGATAACCTGTCCTATTAGCCAGAAAGCATGAGTCAAACCTAAATGAAAGAACAAGGTTGCAAACTCTGAGAGGTACTCCTTAACACTGTCATGGTCATCAAAATCAGGAATCTTTTAGGACACTCCCATCTTTCCTTTCCCCCAGCTCTCTTCTCTAGTTCCCTTTCTTTCTTGAACATTTTCCTCTTAGTTTACCTATTATACACTATGGTTCTCACACTTTCAGTTTCTCTGACTAGAGAAACTATTCAGCATTTACACATACGTACTGTACTTATTTCACTTAAAAGTCTAGCCTCAATGTGCAGGCATTTAGCTATATATGTCTCAATTTTATCAAAGTTAAAAATGTTTTCTAGCTTCAATAGACACATTATATTGTTTTGTTTGTGATAAGGTGCAGTATGTTATTTTAATACGTATATATAATATACAATGATCATATAAGTGCAAGCAGTACATCTAACACCTCAAATATTTTTCAAATTTTTGTGTTGGAAATATTTTAAAACCACTCTGCTAGTGATTTTGAAATACACAATTATTTATTTTCCACCATTTTACCAACTGGGCTATAAAATATTTTATTCTCCCAGGTGTAGCTCAGTGGTTTGCCCCTTAGCAAACCTCCTAAATTCTGTGTGCCCCCAACTTTGGCTCTCAAGTTCACTCTCTACTTCCAGAATAACTCTTGACTCCTAGTACAAAAATACATTTTAAAGGAAAGTAATTTTTAACTCTTTTGATAAAATATCTGTTATCTTCAAAATTTCAATGTTTATATGTACTAACTTCATGATGTAAATTTGCATAGGAATTTGTACAGTGCCTCAAGCACACAGAAGACAGTCTGGAGATGAAACAGTGAGACACTCTGAAGAGGCTCAGCTCACTCAAGATGGAGCAGTAGGTGTCACTCACATTGTTCTTTTTTGTTTTGCAGAGGATCCTAGATTTCCCCTTCTCTAAAAATAGTTAATAGTTTTGCTAGAAACATAGGGCATTTTTCCTGATGGAGAAGTCAGGTTAGATGAGCTGAGTTGTGGGAAGTCTAAGAACTCTGATCTAATATGTTATTTCTGTTAACCTGAGACCAACATTACTGACTCACAGAAAATAACTTAATAATTGTCTCTAATGACAACATCTGACTGAATATACAACTTTTATGAGTCAATCGGTTTTAATAAAACAGTTCATATTAATATTATAACATACTTCAATTTATTTTCTTTCAGAATGAAAAGGGAGCCAAAGTTCTTGGAGTTCATGAACTCTCAGAAAGATATCTTCTCTCTGTAAATGAAATGGGAACAGCAACCACTGATTCGTAAGAAATCTATGTCTTCACATAGTTCATAATTTATAATACACATATAGGTACACAAATTATATTCTGTTCCAAGGGGAAACTTCATCTCTAAATTACAGATTCTTTGTTAATTCTTTATAACAAACATTTCTCTGAATCCTTGAGGAAATTCAAAGGTCAAAAAAGGGTTTGATTATATACGGTATGATTTTAATGGCAGCTTAATAAAATCATGTGTATTCTAACATATTTAAAGTGAGGATGCCTGACAAATGGCATTGACTTTATAACAAAATCAATATTTGCCTTGCTAAGTTGAGTAAATTCATTTCTCAAAGTTTATTTAGAATCAAAAGAACAAAATTCAAAGAATATGCAAAGCCAGAGACTTCTAAAATTGAATATGAAGTGAAACATTATCAAAAACTGTATTAAGCTGGTATGGATTAGTTATTATTTGAAGCAGATAGTCCGAAGTATTCAGCTTTTAAGGTAAAGTTCTTATATATTTTTATGTGAGTGACTTCAAATTTAATATTATTATTTCTCTATATTTTTTCCCCAAGGAAAATTTCAGATTTTGAGCCAAGTGTGGAATTATATGGTTGGAAGTTACATAACCCAGACCTTCAGAGTGTTTTATATTATGTCTAGGAGACAGAGCATTGGATTTCACAGAGAAAGCCATAGAGAAGCCACATTGTCGAGATTTGTGATCTTCTTGAAATCCTTATGTTTGAGTGACAAACCCAAGGGCTAAATTTACAAAACAATTATATCTGCTTTTGGTACCCTTGATGCTCTGAAGAGCTAGAATTTTCACTTTTAAGGAGGCAAAATAAATGCTCTCTTCCTTTCTTACAGAACTTTAAACTTACAAATGTTTCTCACCTAACTGAAATATACTCAGGGGCTTTGTGGGCCTGAGAAAAATGCAGTGCAGAAGAGAAAGGTGCTCCCAGCTTAGCCGTCCTACTCATCTATCTGCCCTGCTCCGTGCTTTCCTCACACTCAGCAAACAAAGAAACCATCCAGGGCCATCTATACAATATGTAGCATCACTTTACAAAGTAGTTCATATCGATACTTTTAAAAACATTACATTTATTTCCCAAAGAAAAGAGTTATGTTTAAAGACAAATTGAGTGGGGAAAAACTCATGCTAAGTGAAGGAAAGACTTGCCATTTAGGACAAACATACTATGTAAATTCTTTGTACAAATATACTGATACTCCTAACAGGAACAAATGCACAAACATCAAGCTGTAGTGCAAAGTGTACCTTGTTCAAATTCTAGAAATTTCCCAAAACAAAATTTCTAAAAAAGGAAAATAAATGTAGACATTTTTACCCCAAAGCACAGTGATCTCACGTTAGAAATTGTCATTTACAAATGTCAAAATGCCAACTTTATCTAAGCAACAAGCTTCTGATAAACAATATATAATAAAATACCTAAGAATATACAGTACTAGAAAGATATACAATGTTATATACCAATATCTATACCTATGTCTAGTGATAGTATTATTTTGGATAATCTCAAACTGCAGTCTGAATTGCAAAAGGAACAGAGCACATACTAAAAGTCAATGGTATATCAGGCATTGAGATTAATATCATAATTATGCCCTGGGATTATAGTGGCTAGAGTGGTAGCTGGCCTCGTGTAAGATCACCGTAATGACAAATTAATTTCTGGGGATACACAAAAACCTAGCAAGAAGATAAATGAGATAGTTACTTGTAAAACATAATTATTTGCTTCTGCAAGAACCATGGATGGCTCAACCAAATCTGTGTTGTATGTGATAGCTGTGGTGGAAAGTTCACATCGTCATTGAAAATGGAAAAGGAACTGTCTTACGAAGGAAGCATTGAGGATCACGGCTGGAGGGATACAAGAGGTAATCAGTGAAGGCAGACTTTGGAGGAATTCTGGCTACTCCCATAAAGTAGTACTTGCAGGTGGTGGAAAAATAGAAGGATGAATCCACGTGTAATTAAACTCTAACTTCATCCTTTCACATTGAGAACAGAAAGTAGACAACAGAAACACGTAGGTCTGAGGAACTTCATAGAGTGAGAAACTTCAGAATTTCCCAAGGTAATACTGTCTTTATTTAACAACTAATGCATATTTTGTATTATCTTTCTATCTCTGTATAACTTCATGGTAGGAGTTAAAATTATGGCAATGTACTAAAAACATCCAATGAGATAATTGTATGAATAATTTTCTGAATATAAGGATAAGTGAGCTGCACAAACACTACTTGGTCTACATGCACAAGAACTTTGGGAGATCACTGTATTACCCCTGGATGGCAGATAGAGATACACTGAGTAGACTAATTAGAAAGATTCCAAGATTATTCTAACAATTAGTAGTAGGATGGCTATTACTCCGAAGTCAATTTTTTAATATATATCACTAAGATTTCAAAATTTACTGTTTGTATTGATCATGTAATTTTTTTAATGCAACTAGGAAACAGATTTTCTAGGAAAGTTCTGACATATCACATTTCTAACAAATGTTTGAGTATGTGAGAACAGTGGCATGTCTTCTCAGATTACTCTCTATGTAACAGGTATATAGGGGAGGCCTTTGACACTGAGTTGCAATCACTGATGTACCTTTCATTAAGTGATTCAAATTCAATAACTTGCAACATTTTTTTTGTTTTGTTACAATACTTATTATTTGAGAGATTCTGAATTATGATTTAGCAAATTGACCTTCATCACAATCTATACTGTCTTAGAACATAATGGATTTTGGGGAATGGATAATTGCATATGTAATTTGTAATCCATTAATGATGCATTTTCAGAATTAAACAGGATCACAATTCTAGGCTAATATAACACAATTGTTTACCGTCTATTCTGTGCTCTTATAGTTCCTGTACAATCAAGTAGCTAGCAGAATTTTCACTGTTCTACAGGTAACCTCCTAACAAATAGCTCCTGCCTGTGTGAATTTAAATTTTAGTACCACAGGTTTATGCTACTTATAAAGCAAAACACGAAATACAGAATGAATAAATTCAAAGCCATAAAACAAAACTGGATACTCCCAAATTCAATCTGCTATCACCAATAAAGTTTTATTGAGATTGTTTTAATGATATAGAGTCTGAGTTGAAAGGATTTCTTCCCCTATATACTTTACAACACTTAGACTAACATCACTTACATTACTTCTTTTCACTTACTATGCTCAGAACATGTCATTCAGCAGGAAGGGCAGGGCTCACCATCAAGTCTGACAGATGTGTAGAGGTAGACCGGGGAAGTAGAGAGCTTGTTGCTTTAAAAATTGATATCCTAAGTCTTGAATATTAAAATGATAGCAACTTTAAATATGTACCTTATTAATTTTAAAGTTTTTCCTTAAACAATATTGTTTGTTATAGAACATAATCTGAATATTTTGACTCTAAATATTCATATTATACATGTTATAATCCTTTACATAGATAACTTACATAGAACAAACATTTTTTATGGAAAAAAAACCAATAATGACTCTTATCAGTAGATTAAGTTGTAGTCTTTTTATTTTTTGGTTGTTGTTGCCAAAAATAAAATATTTATAAAGGGAAATTATAGAATTTTCATTTATTACTTTCTCTTTTTTTCACTGCAAAAGGAGATACATGTTAGAAAAAGTCACCTAGAGGGAAAGCAAACTCTAAAAGCAGTTTTAAAACTTATCAGGAGTGGAAAAAGACCTTGAGGAGAATACATAATATTGAAAAAAAGGAATTATGATGGGGGATGCACATTACTTTACCTCAAGATTTACTATAAATCTATAGTGAACAACGTAGCATGATACTGGAAAACTAATAGATAAGCAGATCAACAGAATAGGACAGAGATCTCAGAAATCTATCTTTGCATATTTGGTCAACAGTTACTAGACAAGGGAGCAAGTGCAATTCGATGGAGGACAGACAACCTCATAAACAAGTGGTGAGCTGAACAGCCACATGCAATTAAGAAAACAGGGATGGAGATTTTGCGTTTATATCCTTTAATTTATGCCCTTTGCAAAAATCAACTCTAAATGGATCTTAGTCATGTGAAAAGCAAAATTATAAAACATGTAGAAGACAAAGAGGAAATACAGATGAAATTTTTTGTTTTGTGCTGATATTTTAGATTAAGAATAAAAGACACAACCCATATAAAGAAAGAATAAGTAGGACTGGATTAAAACAAAGAAACAAACAAACAGAAAAGCATCTACTGGGTGAATAATAATCTAGAGGGAATGAGAGAAGTCATCGGTTAGAAAATACACTTGCAAAAGATGTCTGATAAAGAATTGCTATTAAAAGTATACAAAGTTATTTTCATCTTAACAAGACATCAGCAATTTAATTTAAAAGATTGAACAAAAGTTCTAAAGAAACCAAAGATGATCTACAGATGGTAAATAAGCATATGAAAAGATACTTGACATCACAGCCCTTAGGGACATGTCAATTAAAATAACAATGATATGCCAGTATACCGCTATCTCACTGACAGCATGAAATGCTCACCAAGATGTGGAGCAACAGGAACTAATTATTAGCATCAGAGCAAAATGGTACAGTCACTTTGGAAGACAGTTTGGCAGTTTCTTACACAACTAAATATACTTTTATCATTCAGTCCATCAATTCTGCTCTTTGGTATTTACTCAAATGATTAACAAACACACCCACAAAATAAACTTCACACAAATGTTTATGCCATATTTATACTTATCAAAAATTAGAAGCAATGGAGGTACTGTTCTGCAGGTAAATAGATAAATAAGTTAGGGTGCATCTAGATATTATGGGATATTATTCAGTGCCAAAAGGAAACCATGCAAAGTCATAAAAGAACTTGAAACAAATATTATTAAGTGATAAACCCGATATGAAAGGCTTCATACTATGTGATTCAAACTATGTGTCCATCTAGAAAAGGTAAAACTATGGAGATGATAAAAAGAGCAGTGGTTTTGCAATTTGGGGGCCAGGAGATACATCCTGCCTGTATAATTGTAGGTAGATGGTCATATATTTTCATACATTCATATGTATAAGGAACTTATGTTGATATTATGTTAGAACTGGTTCATCAGTTATAACTAATGTGCCACACATTAGGGTGCTTATTCAGGGGCTCAGAGGGAGTGTGTATAGGGATTCTATGGGAACTCTCCATGCTCTGGGCTCAATTTGTAAAACTACTCTAAAAAGTGTATTAATGAAAAAAAATGAAAACAAAACAGAAAGACAAGGGCCAATTTAGCACCGTACATTATCTCAAGGGTTGTGGAATAGACAGGATTTTTTTGTTTTGCTTTGTTTTATTGTTTTTTTACAGGATGGCTGTTCTAATTCTCGCTCCCAAAAGAAACACACGCATATCCTTGAATTTATACACTTGTACTCCTTTATACATTTTGAATGGTCATCTCATAAAACATATTTTTCTTTGACAGATTATATTAAGAAAACAATATCATATTCAATAGTGTTCTAAATTTTAGGTCTGTACCATTTACTTCCAAGGATAATAATAATGGATATGTACATACAGAGTAGAATTGGACTAACTTAATAACTGAATTAATTAGATGGTCAGATAGATGTTATACCTCATTATAGGTTCATAATCCAGAGAGTCCTTAGTGGTAACTGTTTTATTTAAACATTGAAATTAAATTGATGTGATAGTTTCTTAAGATCAAATAATAGGCAGAAACATTGATAAGACATTCTTTGTAAAATATTTTTAATTACAATAAGAAAGTGATGACTACATATTAAGGTGGAGGGGACACCTGGAACTACTGTAATTTACCTCAAGGTCACTTGTGAGAACATGGATATAATCCTGATCACCAAAGTTTCAGATTTATTTTAGGGTCTTATTAAATGAAATTTTGTAGTAATAATATAAGGAAATGGAAGTTTATAGCAATGTATATGCATTAACATTTTACAAAAAACATATAGCTGTAATAATTGTTTTATATTATTTTATGAAAGCCAAAATTTGACATTGATGGTGTCTCATAGATATAAGATTGTAAGCATGCATCTCAAGCATACTTAAAAATCACAGGGATGTATGCAAAACGTACAAAGTTGTCTCTGATGCTTTGCACTTTCACCAATTCATTCACCATTTAAAAACAATTAAAAAATTCATTAAGCTGGATTCTGCCCTTGGATACACACAACAAAACTCCCATTGAAGTCAATAGAAATTGTGCATGCATATCCAGGGGCAGAATCTGGCCCGCTGTGTTTAATTCACTCTGATCATTCTTATTAATTCAATATTAATATTTCCGTTCATTTATTCAATTAGTTCTGTGGTATTCAAAATTCATTGTATGTAATACATTGCGATCAGTCAATCATTACAGTGCCGGTCCACTTTGTAACAATCAATATTTGGAGTTAGTCAAGGCAAAATGCACTTAAAATCTAAACAGAGAAAGAAAATAGTTCCTCTGCAGTCATATCTCCTACTTTGTAGCTTGAATTTTTGGGTCAAACTTCTCTCTGGGGATTAGTCAGTGTAAGAGATATTAGTAAATCATAGGGCAGAGTTGGCCCTTAGATCAAATGCTACTTTGTGAGGTAGCCAAGTATGGCTATCTAATAACAGCCAGATGTGAAAGACTAAACTCATGAAATACCCACCACTTAATGAGGTCACACAACACCATTTGGCATCTGATCAACTTTGGGTCATTTCTGCTGTAAGCAGAGGAATCTCCTTTGTCTTCAAGGGACAGACAAAAATGAATGCAGTATATTAACTTCCAAGTATCAACACTGCATATGTGAATAAGTGTGTTATACTCAGAAAGTGTCGTTTTTCTCAAGCTCCAAATTAATAAGGTATAATTTCTTTAGGCAGAAGAACCTTGTTGTATAATTTTTACATCCATCATCGGCAATCACAATATGCAAGATTATCAGCAGTTCTGCAGAAGTCAAGTCTAGAGAAACTGACAGTTCACATTTGAGTACTCATTAAACGATTTAAAGAGAATCATTTTCCCTTTTTCATCTCTTAAAAGGTTTTGGAAGTATAACTGAAAGATTATGAATCACATATTTAAAACACAAAGTTTGATGGGGGGGTGACACATGTGTAGATTCTCGCATGCGCAGTGAAACTTCATTCCACTCAATTTGTGTTACCATAATTTTCACCTCAATAAGTGTCCTCATGTCCCTCTCTTCTTCCGCTTTTTGGGCCCAGACTGATGTCTTCTTGCAGGCAAGTACTGATCTGTTTTCCATTGTTATAAGTTAATTTGAGTTTTCTGCACTTTTAAACAATAAGAGCCTTCTGGCGTACGGAACATTTTTCACTCAATGAAAATGTGAGATTTAACTGTGCTGCTCTATGCATCAATAGTTTACTCTTATTTATTGTTCAATAATAGTCCATTCTAATAGGTAATTTGTTGTTATATTCCTCTATTGATAGGCATTTGGCTGGTTTCCAGTTCAAAGCTATTATTAATAAAGCTGCTGTGAACTTTGAGTATCAATGTTTTTGTGGATAAGCTTTCCTTCTCCCTCATAGACAAAGTAAAGTAGTAAAATAAGAACTGAAAGATAATTTTAAAAGTGAGATGTCAGTTTACATGTATATTCACATTGGTAGTGTGTGAGAGTTCTAGTTTCTCCAAATTTTTATCAACACCTGATATGGTCAGACTTTTAGCCATTCTCAGAGGTGAGGAGCAATAACTCTTACTACTTTGTTTTTACCTTTCCTTAAAATTACTATGTTACAAAAAGTTACAATTAGCTCATTTATCATTTATTTAACAACTTTTGTGGAGTGTCCAAAATTTTGTCCATTCTTAATTGGGTTATTTGTTTTCTTATTGCTAAACTTTGAATATTATCAATATATTCTGAATAATGCTCTTTCAACAAATATAATTTTGTCTGATTTTTGCCAATTTGAAGATTCTCCACTGAATTATACTTGCATCTTGGTTAAAAATAAATCATTCATGTGTTAGGGTTTCCTTTTGGCCTCACTAGTGTGTTCCATTGATCTGCTATCATCATGTCATCTATCTGTATGTCAATAGAAATCTGTTCGCTTGCTACTACATTGCTCTGATTTGAAATTAGGTCAGATTTGCTATCAATTTTGTTATTCTTTCATAATGTTCCTTTAGTTGTTCTAGAGTCTTTAAAATCTGTGTGATTATTAAGATCCAAGTTATAAATTTTCCCAAAAATATCCTGTCACTCTACTTGTAATTGCTTTAAATCTACATGTAATTCTGGAGAAACACATATCTCAAAAACACTGACTTTAACTATGGAATAGATTAAGTTTCTCTACTTAGGTCTTATTTAATTTCTTTTTAAAAATTTAGTTTCTTTCAGTAATATTTTATAGTATATGCACTGATGATAATGTCACGTAAAGCTAGAGAGAATTTTAGTCCTTTGCTTCTAATTTGAATGACTCCCATCCCTTGATTTATTTTTTAAATTTAAATCTTTAATGGTACATTACGAATACACATCATCATCACATTCAACATTGAGAATGTGTACCATAATATAAAATGACTTGATTGTCATTTTTTCCTCTCTCCACCCATCCCGCAATTCCTTTATTCTTTATTACTGTCACATTCTTTTTCCCCTTGTGATTTACCCCCACACTCTCTCTCCTTTTAAATATTTTCTGTTTCACAATATCAACTACAACTGCTGACAAATTCCAGTGCATTATAGAAACAGTGAAAGAAAAATTTCATCTTTGCTAATCTTTCATCTTTCGTGTAAATATAATATTAGTTGTGCCTTTCTTCTTGGTTTTGGAAATTGCCATTTGAGTTCACTAAGATATTTTAATCGGGTATTAGCTTGCATTTTTCCAGATGCTTTTCTTGTGTGTCTATGAAGATAATCGTACAATCTCCTTGTGTAGATTATTAACACAATATGTTATGTGGTTCGATTTTTGAAAGCTGAGTCAGCCACTCATCATTTAGATACACTCCAGTCAGTCACAATGCAGTATTATCCTACTTATACATTGTCTGATTTATTTAAATTTGACTGATAAATTGTGTATATGTGCTGTGAAGGAAATGGGTCTGTACTTTTATTTTCATCGATTGACACTAGTTTTTAAGTAAAGTTAATGCTAGCCTCACAGAATGAATGGAGGAATACTTCCTTTTTGAATTTGTGAATGAATTCATATAAAATTCAAAGTGCTATTTGTTCCTTAAGTATCTGCTACAATCACACTAGTGAAGTTAACTAGAAGGGAAGGGGTTTTGTTGAGAAAAATTTTCAAATAAAAAGTTTAATTTATTTGACATTGTGCTATTCATATGATTTCACTTAAGTGATCTCTTGAGACATTCGGATGTTTTTTGTCTTTCAAAGAATTTCTCCATTTCATTTAACTTTGTTGAATTTATTGGCACCAAGTTCGTAATACTCCTAGTATTTTAGACTCCTTTGTTAGCTACATCTGTCACTGTTGAAATTGGTAATAGGAGTGTTATTTATTTTTTTTATCTGATAATTTTGGAGAAAAGTTTATCGATTTTTGTTGATTTTCCTGAAAGAAAGAGATTTTGGTTTTATTGATTTTTATATTGTTTTTCCACTTTGTCATTACTTTCTACTACCATCTTCATTATTTTGCTTTTTATTACTTTGGATTCAGTTTGTTCTCCTTCTACTAGTATTTCACAGTGAAATATGAAGTATTGACTTGAGATCTTATTAATTAAAAAATTTTATTGAAATTGAAATCAGTGTATCTGGCTCTGTTATTCTACTGCCAAACTAGGGGGAAGGGCTTCTCTTGCTTCTGTGCTGATAACCAAGGTATGGAGGTATCTGTTGCACTGAACTTTAATTTCTCACTATGCTTATTTTTTATTACCATTATTGTTTTGGTCCTCAAAAGTTTGGCACCCTTTCATCAAGCTGGGTCACACTTTATCTATGAATACTAAGTCTGAAATTATTAATCTCACTTCTCATAGACTTTCTGGTAGGAAAGTTTGTCAACTTGTTAATTGTGTGAAAGTTTTTAGTTCATTTTTATTTTTGGAAGATGTGTTCTTTGGTTGTAGAAATCCATTTTTTTTCTTAATTGAGTTTATTGTCACATTTTAAGAATATATTATGATCTCATTCATCATTGAAAATTTGTGTCAGTACATGACCTACCTGGTTCCTATTGTTTCCCGTTCTCCTCTCCTTTCACCTCTCCCACCCTTTATATAAATAAGCTGCATTTCTGTTTTTTTTTTTTTCCTTCAAATATTTTCTTTCCTTTTTTGGTTTTCCCCATCTCTCCCTCCCTTGTTATCCTTCTCTTTTGAACATTTTCTTCCTATTTAACAATACCCAGTATATATTTTGGTCCTCATTTGCATTTCTAGGGTTTCATGCTAAAGAAATAGCACAATATTAACATATCTGTATCCTACTTATTTCACATATTAATATCTCTTCAAGGTGCATCTGTTTAAGTTTAAATGTCTCAAGTTTATCTTTCTTCATATTAGAAGGTTGATGTGCTGCCTGGTATAAGAAGGAGTTGGCAGCTAGTTTATCTCTCTTTATAGCTGTGTAATACTCCATTTATTTAAAAAAATACTCCACATCTTATTTATCCACTCACTAGTTGGTGGGCTCTGGGGTTGTGTCTAAGATTTAGCTATTACAGACTCTGCTGCTTTAAACAGGGGTGTGAACTCTAATTCAGAAGATTTATCCATTTAGTCTGTTAAATACCTCTCTTTACTGTTTTCCTCCTTTCATTGTTTTGACAAGAAATCTACTACTTCCTTAACCTTGCATCTCTATATAGTAGAAGTTTTTAGAGAAAAATTTAATGAAATAATCTGAATGTATTTGACAATCTCTGTCTCAGTAACGTGATTATAATGTCGCCTGGTTTGTTTGCATTGAGTATCTTGTGCTTGAAATTTGTCTAATACCTGTAGGTTCCAGCTTTGTCTGTAGAATGTTATGTTTATAGTCTTCATAAAATTTGGAGACTTTACAGAAATAATTTATTTGAATTAGTTTTTGTACAAACTTCTTTCATCTCTTTTAGAAAATCGAACTCTATGTCTGCTCGGCTATTAAAAGTAGTTCCTCAGCTCGCCCATACACTTTTCATTTTCTAAAAATATTTTTCTCTAATTTCATTTTCTAAAAATATTCTTGTTTGACTATGACATCTTTGTTTATGGGTTTTTATTATGCAACATAGTTGTTACCATGTATTACAGTTGACTGAATTTTCTAAGGACATCATGAATTTTATCTTATAAATTTGATTTTAACATTTACAACTTTGTATTTAATTTGGTTTTATAGTATAATTATACAAGCTGTATTAATGTCCTTATCTATTGGTTTTGGTATATGTGAAAGGTCTAAGCTAATTTATTTTCACTTCAAGTCCTGCCGTGAGTCATATCCTCCTGTTTCCTGGCAAGACTGAGAATATTTAGATGCCAGCCTCATGGACTTTATTTTATTGGATGTAAATCTTCCTAGTGTTCCTGCAAATGTTTTAGAACTCAATTCTAGAACACAGTTGCATCATATGAACATTATTTGCTTCTTTTGGATCTTCTTTTTTAAGATTTGTGAGCAGAACTGAAGTAGTGCTAGTCTAGAACTTACTATTTTCCACTACTCAGACAAAATCCTGCATTTAGTAGTTTTCTTAAAGCTAAGTCTTTTGGGATGGATAGGTAAGCTAGAGTGATTACTAAGTACTGTTGCCTCTAATACTTTTGATACTTCTTTCCTTGCTTCAGACAGTTTTCCCAATGAATAACCTTTAGCTTATTACTACACAGGAAGCTAGATTTGTGACATTCTCCCTTTCTTTGTAGATTCTACCTCACTCTTCTTTGATATTCTGTTTATATGCTAGTTTCTAGAATTTTGAGACTCTCATACTCTCCCTTAACACAGCGTGTGTTGGGTTAGTCTGGTGGCCTTTCTGCAGATGATTCCATGGAAACATTCTCCAGTCATTATTCAGGGCAGCTGTAGAGTTCATTTAACTTTCCCCTACCTTTCAGAGACACAATGCTCCATTGGCCAATCTCAAGGTAACTAAAAACTATTGTTTCATGTACTTCACTGTTTGAGTTGTAAGAATAAGATTAATCACTGTCACTCATTGGTTAGAAGCACAAGTTTTATTTAACCATTTAATCATTATTATTAGTCTCATTATATCATCATTTGTATCTCAGAGTGTAGGAAAGAGTAGGTCATAGCTGTCTTGGTTGGTGAACTGAATTTTCACTACATGAAGAACAAAAAGAAATTGCAATTATGATTGAATGTGGATCAAAGGCATCAGTTGCTATAAAAATGATTTATAGTTTAGAATAATTTAGTTGGATGAAATAAATTCTAGTTTGAATGCAATGAGAGATTTCTTGTGACTTTTTTTCCTTTGTGTAACTAAATAAGTTTACATACCAATTATCCAACAGTATCTTAATAAAGTGGAACCCAGTAATTAGCTTAGTCATTTTAGGCTTCTTTTTGGTGATGATAGTTTATGCCATCCCTGGGAATGAGTAAGTTATTCAAATGATTATAAAGGCCACTGAAAGTTTGCATAAGTCTATTTATCATTTGACTTAAAAAAAAGAAGAAAATTCAAGCAGTACACACAGTTGCAGCTTATTCTTCTAGCCCCAGAAACATTTAATAATGTTTTCATTATTTTATTTTTAAAGATATAACTGAGTAAGATGATTGTTTGGCTCATTTAAAGTATCTTTCCTTTCTCTGCACATCCCAAAATTACATAAAGTTTTCCATTCTGAATCCAATGATTTAAACAACTGTTGTGATTTAATAAATGGAAGCTTTTGACTACAGGTGGGGATTAATTTGTTAGGGCAGGAAAACTGTTGAAAACAAAAAGCTAGTGTCCAAGTGAATATCTCTTGAGAAATTAGGAAATACAAACTACATTGCCTGAGAAAAATTGTTACTGATTATAATGGTTTAAAGAATTCCAGGTGGTCTGCATGGGTCATAATGCTAGCATTTCATCCTGGGATGATCTTTATTTTTTCAATTTTTAAAAAAGACAGTTATTGCTTAACTGATAAAGGGCTAGAGATTTTATTCATATAGTTTTGTTAAGTCTGTAACTAGCTACACAATACAAAATGAATTGTGAAGGAGTGAGCTAATGGAAAAATATTCTTTTTGTACAAAATATAAAGATAAATAGGTTAAAAGAATTTTTGACATGAAACTGAATATTGAATACTTTAATTAGCTGAGAAATTGCCTAATTTACCACTTCATTTTCCTCATGAAGATATAGCTCTGGTATCTACAGGTTGAAACTTCAGTTTAATTCAAGCGCTCTTTTTTTTTTTTTTTTCTCTTAAGTCTTTGCTTCTTTGGAGAAGGAAATCTAGCTAGTTCTGTGATCAGGAAGGAAGGTGAGAGCACGGGGTCAGCAATGACAGGTCAACTAGAACGAGTGTGGCCTTCACAAGCTGCCCTCAACCCTCATTTATCAAGATGGACTTTATAAATCACTCTATTAAAATGTGGCAAGTCCCACTATAAATGTCAAAACCTGTTCTCTTCCTCAGCTCTTTAGAGATAATCTGCCACACATGTCTAAATCTTCCATCTCTGTCAGTGCTTTGAGAATATACTCCCTTACTTAGCTTCTTTTCAAGTTCACCTCAGCTTCTCTCTCCATTTGCATCTCCTGTCACCCCCTCCTTTTGCTTTATCCAGTGGTCCTGACCAACAGTGACATTTCTCCCTAAATGTTATGCAAGGTGATGGCTCTTCCCTTCAAAATCTTTTACTTCTCTTTATTATCAAGTGCATCTTATTCCATTTCAAGACCCACATCAAATGTCTTATCCTTTAAACTCAATAAGAGCCAGAGCTGCTCTTACTCATCTAACACATTATCACTTATCAACTTGTAAATAATGTATTGTCTCTACATTTTCATAAATCACAATGGACAGAGGAAGGTCCTAAATAAATGTCTTATATGAAAAGATTGTTTTAAATGAGTGGATAAATTAAAGTTGTTATTTTTTTCACAGAGATACCATTTGGCGTCAATAGTATCTTCTCTATTCTTTTCCCTTTGCTCTGATTTTATCAGCAAGAATTGCCCATGTGCTTCTGGAAAGATTTTGTGGCCTTGCACAGTCAGCCCACAAAGAAACTTTGTACATTTTTTCCTTAACAGACTTGATAAGGAGAAATAAAAAAGTTCTAGAATATATAATAGATATTGTGAAATAAGTAGAAAATATTCAAAAGGAAACGTCATGTAGGAGTAGGTAAAGAGGAGAAACATAATGTGATGATAACAAAAAAAAGAAAAAGAAACAAACCTTATGTACATAGAGGGCAAGGGGTTGAAGGTTGGGTAGGGGATGGGAATAAATGAGAATTAAGTCTGTCATAAAGTGGAACACATTCTGAATATTTAGTGTGATTACGATGTGTATATATAATGTACCAATGGAGATTCATTTTTTTTTCGCTGTAAGAGAGGAGGATTTAATTTGTTTCAATGTAGAGGTCAAAGCATGCATTTTGGTTATATATATATATATATATATATATATATATATATATATATATATATAT
>PVIR01034837.1:0-16859 GCA_004026965.1 Petromus typicus | reverse complement strand
GATTAATTTAGAAAGATGTTGATGTGTTCAAACAACTACATGTGAAATTATTAAGTAGTCTTTTTGCAACAATAAAATCATCTGATACTACGAGGGTTCAAAATATTGAGCATAGCATATTTAGTGGAAACAAATTTCAGCTTCTTGAACTTGCTATCTTTATCTATCTCTGGATCTATTCATGAATATATCCATATAATCCTTTCTGTGGATTATACGGAAGCTCTTGCTTACATTTCTGTGAAAGAAGGGCTAAAACTATGATGACTGTGATGCTGGAAATGAAGTTCTTCCAGAATACTGTGCAGTCATAGTTCTGTTCTGTTAATTCAATGATTTCAAATCTACAAGAGTTAGCAATAACCAGCACCGTAGAGGACACTTTCGTCTTAAAATAAAATTCATGGGTAAAAGGCAATCACTTCAAAAAGGAAAGTCCTAGCTGTCTTCAGAATAACCAGTGTAGTTGTTTCTGTGGTAAAATTTCTTATATAACCATATTTGGTGGCAAAACTTTAAGGATAGCATCAGAAATCAAGATACCCTATTGACTAAATGTCCTACTTAGACCTGCTTCTGGCTTTCTTTTCTCTCCATCTCTAAGACAAACCATGATTTAAGGCATCAGAACTTCACCCTGAAGTACAGCAATATAAATCCTAGCCACATTCACTCTTGAGCTGACTTCCCTAATTATTTTTCCAAGGCAGTCAATGTGAAAATGGAAAAACACAAATATAATCTTACTTAAAATCCCTTGCAAAATTACTTACATCTTTCTTAGAAATTCTAAAACCTTTAATTTAGACTGGAGTCCATGACATGGTCTCTGTCCCTCCAACTGCTCCCCCGACATCATCAATCAATGTTCCGTTCATTCGTTAAGCTCAGCCACATCTGCTTTCTTTCTCTTTAACATTTTCATTATTGTTGTTGAGAAAATGTCACTCTGGTTTCAATACCTCACACTCCTGTGTATCTGAGACTACAGGAGGGCAGCATCACACCCACTTGCTTATAATAACTATTTAAAATCCCCAGGCAGTTTCTCACCTGAAGAACTTGTCCCAAATTTCTACTGACAAAGGCACCTTCCTGTTAGGTAGGGTCAAGCTATTCATCATTCAAGTTCGAGCTTTAAAATACTTCCATAGAGAAACTCCCTCCAATCTCCTTTACAAGTGGGATCTTCAGAGCTGAAGTCACATAAAATACCAGCAAAATTTCCTTCACAGTAATGAAGACAGATGTAAGTGGTTATGGGTGTGATTATCTCTTTAGTATGTGATCCCATCAGTAAACTGTGAGTTCCCTGAGGGCAGACATGATATTTGTCTTGTTAATCTTATACCTTAAGTACTTTCTCATAGCTTGCACATGATCTATGCTTAATAAATAGGTTTGAGGGGCCTGGGATTTATCTCAGTGGTTCTGTCACCTGTCTTGCAAGTGCAAGGACCCAGGGTTTGATCTCCCAGTAACCACATACAATACTGGGCATGGACACTCACGCCCAGCAGCAACCAGTACCACATACCATAGTGCCAGGCGAGGTGGCTCATGCCTGTAATCCCAGCACTTGAGAGACACAGGCAGGAGGATTGCTGTGATGTGAGTTTGAGGCTGAGCTCAGGGCCAGCCTGAACTACAAAGCGAGACCCTGTTTCAATAGATAAATAAATAAATAAAATTTAAAAAATTTAAAAAATTGAATGAATTATTCAATGGGAAAATGAAGGATAAAACCAAGTTAAGTGCACTGTAGCCACATCCAGGGACTACAGTAAAGCAAATGACTGGCTTAAGGAGCTCTGTCTGAGAACTTCTTAGTATCTCACCAACAGTGTCCAAAAACTGCAGATGACACCTGAGAGTCATCAAGGTCAAGCATGCTGCTATGAACTGAAGTAAAGTAGCTTTTAAAGTTATATTATTCCTATCCTTGCTTTGCTTACCAACTAGTACTCTCTGTCTACTTTTGTTTCCTTGTTATTTTTTCCCAAACAGAGTAAAGTTAATGTAATGATTCTGACTTTTGTGACAATGATTTCACTGCAAAATATTTGTATTCTAGTTTATATACTAATCTCTTATTATTTGAGTTAATTGGAATCAGTCTTATAAATCTACATGCTTCTTTCTTGGTGCAGGACAAGCAATAGTTCAGAAGACAGGATATGGAAGAATGCAATGCATTGAAGGGCACAGTAAATTTTAATCTGATATAAGTAGAAATCTCAGCTCCAGTAAAATTTTAAAAACATGTTGAAAAGACTTTAAATACACAGGACAGAAACTAGCATCAAAAGAAGATATGGAGCTGTGAATTTAACAGCTAAAGTCATGGAACTGAGAAGGAGGTTAAATAGGAGAGGACATGGCCTGTGCAAATCGTCTGCCCCCTGTGTTGTCATGCACGGTGGCGACACTGTGGCTGCTGGACCTGTTCACGGAGCTCACTGTGTATTACAGACACCAAGGTCTGACATGACTGTCATCAGAGCAGAGCTGGAAGCAGTTTTCCAAGTGCTGTGTAGTTTTCAGTCACTGTAATAAAAAAAAAAACCCAACACAAATAACCTACCAAATGAAAAATAGTGTTAGACTCACATTTTCACAGGTTCCAGTTTATGCTTTTCGGGCTGTGGTGAGCAGCACAAACTGCAGGGAGCATATGCAGGGAGCATATGCAGGGAGAACAAATGGTCAACACATCAATAACTATCAAAACAGACCGTAGAGGTGGTCAGGGCCCCGCAGTTCCCTTGGAAGGAATATGTGAGTGAACAGGCCTCATCTCCTACAGAGTCTGTTAACTTCCCTAAATATTCAACAAAAGGCCCAAGATTTAGTTCAGTGGCTCCAGTACTTACATCGCAAGCTCAAGTTTATGAGTTTGATCCTCAATATTGGAAAAAAAGAATCAGATAAAAGCCTTTGGGGGATATTAAGAAGCCAAACCATATAACCACTTATTGGCCTAGGAAGGATGATTGTTTAAAAACTGAGGTCTCCAGAGAGGAAAGAAAAATGTGAAGTGTGCAGTATATTATACTGAAGAAGGGCAGAGTTCTGGATTTAGTGCCTTAGTTACTTTTCTTTTGTTGCTGAAACAAAATACCTAACAGCCAAGGTTAAAGGGAAAATAGTTTATTTAATTCACAGTTTGTAGACATTTTTGTCCATAATCAGCTGAC
This sequence comes from Petromus typicus, assembly GCA_004026965.1. Taxonomy (NCBI): domain Eukaryota; kingdom Metazoa; phylum Chordata; class Mammalia; order Rodentia; family Petromuridae; genus Petromus; species Petromus typicus. The sequence continues at coordinate 13,662 of PVIR01034837.1, read as the reverse complement.
TCAGACAAAAACTAGCATATGGTGGAGAAATATCACAGAGGAGAAACAGTCCATAGCTTCCACACAGCAGCAAAAGCAGCAAAGTGCTTCAACGCTGTCTTCCTCACCTTTTATCATACTCAGACTATTGAAATGTGGTAACACTCACACCCTTGGGTCTAGCATTGAGCCATGAATCAATGATAGACTCTAGATGCAGCCACCTCCAAAATATCCTGTGACCACATGAGGCTCTGAGAGGACATCTAGACCCAAACAATAACAGTATGTGTGGTAATGAATCCCAGCACTGTGCTCCACACGTGCGTGACTTGTACAAGTAATTTAAAGATTTAACCATTGTGTTCTTTTTCTGTAAAATGGGAATAGTGATAGTATCAACTTGTAACTTTCTCTGTGTATTATTTCAATTTATTGAAGAAAATACACTCTGATAACTAGAAATGCAAAGATGTAAATATGATGAGCAGGTAAGTAAACTAAGGACACACAGGTGGACCTAAGGTAGGTAGGAAGGCAGATAAATTCTGAGATAAGTAAGATTTAGGGTAGGTATTTATGATTTAATAAGGGAGATTTCCTGATATAAAAGTGATAGTGATTATTACTTACATAAGTGAAATTCTATTGGCAGATAGAAATGGAAGAAAGGGCAACTATGGGATTAACATTAGAACTTGAGTAATTTATATTTTTCGATCTTACTTGATAAAATTCAACAAATGAAACTTGACAGTAGACAAGTAGCAAAGTGATTTTGAAGTATGACGAATAAAAATCTCTAAATTGAGAAATTGAAATTTAATTTCATTAAAATGAAATATGGATTGAAAAGATTCACCTTCTGAAATAAGTTCAACACTTTGTTCAAAAGATTATATTTAGACTTTAACCTCACAAAATTCTATTTTCATTACTTAAAATGGTTATGAATTGTTTGGAAGAAGAAGATAGTTTACTATAAGTGAACTATACTATAAGTTTTCTATAAGTTTACTATAAGTAAACTATAGTATACTACAAGTTTACTATATAAACTTGTTATACTTCAATTTAAGTAAAAAGGATATCTCAGAAGTTTATTGACAAGTCTATATAAACAATCAATGTTCATATTATAAATTTATTGAACCTGCTCAGAGTGTTGTGTGTGTGTTTGTGTGTTTGTGTGTGTGTGTGTGTGTGTGTGTGTTGATAATTGAAACCAAAGCCTTGCACATGGTAGGCAAGTGGTTTTCCCAGTGAGATAGTCAAATGCCTATTAAAATCAAAGACTTCAAGGCACTCACACTAATCAGGAAATAGGTAGGCAACAAAAGAAAAAGAAAACAAGAAACTTCAAAGTGCACAGAAGGATAATTAGTGCTGCACTGCCCTGTGCTTTCTATTTTAAGCTGTGTATTTAAAATCTGTACATATTAAAGAGTAATAATAAGCAAACCCACGTCCTACCAGCCCACCATCATCTATGTTGGAGTGAGATAGGATAAATACCTTTCTTGAAAACATATTACTTAATTTTAATGCACTTGTTTTTATTTCAGGGAGCAGAAATTGACATATCTTTTAGTGTTGAGTAGACATGAAATGTTAATTAATTAAAATTAGCACTAAAATTAATTGAGTCATTTAACTGAGTCACTATGACTGTAGTGGTTCTCTAACCTTTTAGTGGCATCAATTTTAAAAACTAGAAAAATTAACCTTGGTGGCATAATAGATCTTTGTGTTTGATACCTGAGAACAGAAGTACTAAGTGTATTCAGTAAGAATGACATGTGAGTAATATAAGTACAGGCATTTTGTCCAAGGAAATCAGTACTTATCAGTTAGTACTTAGGATCAATGAAACCAGAATTCACAGTGTCACTAACTGTGTATTGAAGATAATTTTGTGTGCCATTAAATATAGAAGAAGGATGCCTTCCATTATTTTCTTTGAAAATTTTAAAAACGACAGCATAAAGATCAGAATCAGAATTTTTGGCTCTGTCTACTTCCTATGCACATACATATTATTACACAAAAGCACATGCACAGATATATAATTGTCACTAATGATTATTTTCTATTATCAATTTTTAAAAATCCAACTGTTGTAGTTTTTATGCATATGGGCTAAAATGTGTAATATGGGTTCAAAACCAATTTCAATAATTTCTTTGAGATATTTGGCAGAGAATTTTAACAGATCATAGTAAATACAAGTTCATAGTAGCTCTGTGAATTTTTGATTAATCAAATTATTACAATAAAAATATTTATATACATGTTTACAGCAGCAATTATTAAATGTGATAAGTCATATGCATATGCTATACTGTAATTTTACTGTTTATAATTTTACATGCTGGGCTGGAGAGTTATCTCAGAGGTTCTGGGGCCTGTCTTGCAAGTGCAAGGACCCGGGTTCGATCCCCGGTAACCACATACCATACTGGCTGTGCAGACTCACGCCCAGCAGCAACCAGTACCACATACCACAGTGCCGGGCGTGGTGGCTCACGCCTGTAATCCCAGCACTCGGGAGGCAGAGGCAGGAGGATTGCTGTGATGTGAGTTTGAGGCTGAGTTCAGGGCAAGCCTGAACCACAAAATGAGACCCTGTGTCAAAAAGCCTAAATAATAATAATAATAATAATAATTATTATTATTTTACATGCACTATAATTTTAGCTAGAGATAGATATCCAAGTTATGTGTTCCTATGATATTTATGATAGCTGATATTGACATTGACATTTGGGCTGAGGCAGTGTTTGTCAGGTGACTTTTGTAAAATACTCCCCCTCGTCCCATGTACTCTTTGGAAGAAAGTAACTATGTAAAGCCCTTGCTGACCTTCTGTGATTTCTCTATACTTTTATGCATTAAATATTAAGTTCTGAGTAACTAGCTAATAATGGATAATAATGGAATGGCAGAATGAAGGAAGAGAAGAAGGGACAGGAGGGACAGTGGAGAGGAAAGAGGGAGAAAAGTGGAGAGAACATAAGAGAGGGAAGCATGTAGCTTTCCACCTGTGACATTCAGATATCTTTTGAAAATCTTGAGAACAAATTTTAGAAATATGCAATATGAAAAGAAGTATCAGGCAAAGGACTTCCATTAATTAATCTGAGAGTACATATAGAGAAAGCCAAAATAACAGGTGTTATTGGCAAAATAGCACAAATTTTAGGATAAAATAGACATAAAGTGATATAACATTATAAGACTTACTAACTACTGAGATAAAAAAGGAACCCATTATCAAAATAATGTCAAATTAATTATATAATAGAATTTATAAAAAAGAAAACGTATTTCAGCACTTTTACCTGGATCAGCAAGGGACATATGGTTAGATTTGTTTCTAACAAGATGTATGTTGTGAACATTTTAAAGGTTAAAAAAAGGAAATAAGAAAAGCTTAAAAGGTACAATGTTCACACAAAAGAACCTGTGCTTAGAAAATAACATCCAGGTTTATGAATAACTTCTTGTACTGTACACATATAAAGGAGAAGAAGGAATCAATCTTTTGATGAGCAGAGATCACACTGTAAAGACTGTTAACTAAACATTCAATCTTTTGCTTTTCTTTCTCATGAGTAATTTATTGCAACACGAGGGAAAAGACATTAAAATTTAGGTTTTAATTGATTATTTTCTTGAGGTGAATATTGCTTCTAGAGAAAACTTAGAAGAAAGAGTGAAAAATATATAAATGGTTTAATGATTCCACGTAACTCATAAGTTATGAGTGGATTATGAGAGCAATTTCTGAACTATAGTATGGAACTTATTGTAGCACATCAGAGCTAACTGTGGGTCTGAGCGAATGAGGGTGTAACTATTAGCTAGATTGAGATTTTAAGAAGTCAGGAACTATTGTATTTGTCTTTGATTTCCAAGTTGTTTTGGAATGTGGCAAGCTTTTAAAATTATTTTGCTTTAAGGTAGGATTACTGAAAAACTTTGGAAATGAAGAACACACAGAGAATTACTCAATTAGTAGGATTATAAATCAAATACTTAAATTCTGAGATATTTTCTTCTGTTTTTAAAACAATATATACACACATATATATCTTTATGTAGCTGTATATTTATATAATTTGAATCACAACAAACCTTTCAGAGCATCTTTATATTGCTTAGTATTACACAAATTAATTTTACAGTATCATTAAAATAATTTAGGTATACTTTTAATGGCTTTACAACACACGCCTTATTTATTCAACTAATCTAACTCTGGTTAACATTGTAAATTGAATTTTTTACTATATACAATTTGAAGATAAAGCCGCACAGTCTCAGAGTATGAGCAAGTAACACTATTATAGACTTAAAAGAAGTTTTAAATTGCTATGCTGCATCATCTGTAAATATTTAAAGCATGTAAATAAATTTTGCAAATAGTAGAGGGAGCCCTAGTCTGAGGCACAAAATTTAAGGGGGTATTCACCTTCTCCTACAAATCTCAGCCTGTATTTGCAAGAGTCTGAGGGTAAGCACTTCTTTAACATCCACACCTAGTTTCTTGTGTGCTTTGCCCTACAGCTGAACGGAGCGAATGTGAATTTTTGTATGTGTGTTTTTTGATTGTTCACTAAGAACGTATTATGTGAGAAATATTGCCATATTTAAAATATTCTACTCTTAAAGCCTAAATTCTAAATTCACATACAAGAATCATCTTTTAAAAAATGTATTTCTTATTTAAAGATCAGTTCTAAATATCATTATATTAATATCAGGGTTAGAAAATTTTTCTGTATCTCACTTTTCAATCTACCTTGATAGAAGACTTGGTCCTGAGGACAATAAATATGCTCAGAAGTCCATGGTTTTCTGTTTTCTCCCTCAATTCTTATGATCTAGAGATAAATACCTTAAATAGAATAGTGAATATTCATTATTTTTATTTCTTTATCATTTATTTATTTCTGAATGTTACCATCAAGAAGTAGTTCCCAAAAGCAGCCTAGGTGATATTACATTTACTTTTCCTTTCTATAGTAGTGGTGATTTATCTTCCTGTCTTGTTTGGCCCATTTAAAACCAGCCCAACATAACTCTGTTTTTTTTTTTTAAGAATAGAGCCTCTTGTATTTTATATATTGTGAAATAGAAAATACTCAAAGTAAAATAGGGTGAAGGGGGAAAAATAATGAGAGTATAACAAAAAAGAAAGGAAACAAATTTTATGTATATAGGGGGGTGTAGGGTGGGTAGGGCTATGAGAAAAATGAGAATTAAGTTGTGTCTTATACTGGTACAAATCCCTATTATGGAGTGTAATCATGATGCATATATGTAATGTACCAATAAAGATTTAAAAAAAAGAATTTTTTTTTTTAAAAAAAAAGTGGTAATTAGGTCCCAGAAATGACAGCGCATGTGATTTGTGGATGTTTGGACTTCAGATTGGAGATGCTGTGAAGGGCTTCATGGTGAAGTAGCACGGTAAATATAACTGTGTATGACTGTGGCAGGGCCTGTGGAGTTTTCCCATTAAGAGTTTGGCTCCACATAGTAAAATAAATAGATCTGAAAAAAATAAACAAAAACACTTGTATTTTTGTGGTTTTACTTTGGTCAGTCTCTGGTGATGTAAATTACAATAAGAACAAAATGTGCAATATATTTAAATGACAAGTGCTATGATATAGAAATAAAGGAATATATATATATGTATATATATATATATCTTTTAGATGAACACTGTTATAAGTAGTGGGAAAAGGAAAGGAGACAACTAAGTGATAACAACATTAAGAAGAAATTACAGGTAATGATGCTGAGTTGAGAAGAGAAGATTAAGCTTGGTACATGGAGTTGAAAGGTCTGTAGTACACAGGTGGGAAGTCAAGTAAGAAACTGAAATATAATAGTTCTGAAAAAGACAGTGTTAACTATTTGTCAATGATAAGTATAAAGGCAGATATTCAAGTTTCTTAATGACAACTCCAATCCCTCAAAAATATAGTAACTCTAGGAATCTAAATTTAATGGCTATGTAGGAATTCTGAAATTCAGAGGTAGTTGTTGGTTGAGAGGGAATAACAGAAAGAGTGAATATTTAATTTGTTTTATATAAGAAACCAAACGTCAGATTTTTTGAGATTTCAACTTCGGGGAAGTGATAGCAGTGGAAATCCAATGTGATGACCTAATGATAAGACAGAAGAAACTAAAACAGTGAAGCATCATGTTAAATGTTTAATTCTTAAGAAATTGGGTAGCATGGGTGGAACACCGTTGGAAAGAAATATTTTCTTTCTCAATTAAAAAAATATTAAAACATGGATAGATCTAGTAATGGGTGGACTTTAGTTTTGGATAAATAAAAAAACTGCTTGATACAGTTGAGAGCTTTTCTGAGATCGGTGATTCAATGAGTAATTAGGTGACTTTTTGTGGTTGACAGAATTATAAAAGCAATATCATGCAGAAAAGAAATGTGATGTCTGAGAGTTTGGGAGAAGAAACAGTGGGGGCGTGAAAGTGTCAGCGAAGACACAGTAGTGCCAAGTGGTAATTAGGTCCCAGAAATGACAGCGCATGTGATTTGTGGATGTTTGGACTTCAGATTGGAGATGCTGTGAAGGGCTTCATGGTGAAGTAGCACGGTAAATATAACTGTGTATGACTGTGGCAGAACAAAGTCACACATTCTTCTACAGATAGCTTTTGACCCTTGTCGTTTTGCTACAAAATAAAATCATGGTAAGCAGGCCAGAATCATAAAGTAATAAAGCTTTAAAATGGGCATGAATCTTTGCAATAAACTTATTGAACTCACATCATTTTATAAGCAAGAGCATGAATATCAACCAATAACAAAGTTAATGTATATAGTTAACCCAGCACTTGGCTACGTGCAGATAAAATGGATCATATCTTACTGATACTGAAGAATATTTTCTATCACGTGAAAGTTATCTGTGGAACTTGTTCATTCAACAGAATTGGAAATTAATTCTTTGTTGTATACATTCATTGAGCATTTCATTAGTTCACAGTAAAAGTGTTCATGGGTAAAACATATTTATGGTGAGCAGATAGATCTTGATTAATATTAACAAATATTTCTATGTAGTAATTAATACTATTATAATTTACATACATCAACTGAAAATATGTTCTTGAAAAGTATTATTGGCTACTAATAAAATATTCTTATATCATAATATTTTTTCAACAAAATTATTAATGCATTTATTTTCATTTCACTGTGTTGAAGGGGAAATCATTGTCCAGTTATTTTTGTGTGTATAATCATGTGATGGAATTGTAAAATTGCCTTGCTCTGTTATTGAAATGAATCAAGGCTATGCTATCTTTTTTTGGATGAACAAAGTAAGGATTATGAATTCTTGAATTATTCACCCCACAATTCAATATCTATATGTCATTTTCTTAAGTTTCTTAATCTTGTTGGCATTTTTATTACTTTCTTTGTCTCAGACAAATTCTGAGTTTTTTGGTGATAAACTTATAGATTAATGTATTTCTGAACTTGAAGGTCCACTACAATTAATTTTATTGCTTATCATCTACCAACTCAGTAAAATATCCCAAATTAAATTTACATATTGCTGTTTAGGTCCTTCATATCCCTGACCACAGGCAACTTACATTTAGTTGACAGAAACAACCCCTAGCAGGAGAGTATCAGAGAAAACAATGTGGAAAAGGATCACTATACAATAGTGATGTGGCACAGGAGAATTATTTGGATTCATCCCCACTCCCATTGGTGACGTTACAACTGTACAGTTGCTCCTGGGATGCTGCTCATAGAGGCTACACAGGAAACCAAAACTTCAAACCTCACTAAATGTTAAATAGATGCTCCTCATTTTTCTCTCTAGTCTACCTTCTAAGGAAGGTTTAATGGAATCAAGACTTTTCCCATCACCCACTGGACATGCAGCTATCAGACCAAAATGTAAGAGGGAACCACATAAGAAGCCAGAACTCTTACTCCCATCCAGGAAAATGATTTCTTTTTCTTTCATATGTTGGTGCAGGCTGTGTGAGGAGTTTGAAATTCTTCTTTTTCCGGATGAGATGATGCCCATCCTTCTCTGATGAATCAAGAAGGCTCAGAAAAATTAAAATAAAAATTAATTCAGATATGATATAATTATTATATGGTATAATATAAAATAAAAATATTTATATAGCAATTGAAAAGTGCTCAAATAAAGTCTTAGAAAGATTCCCAATAGGGAAAAAAAAATAAATGCCCACAATGACATAGCAGAGATAGTATAATAACCCAAAAAATATTTTAAAGTAGCCTGATAAAAATGCTTAAACAAGCGCATTCTTAAAAAAAAAAAAAAAATGAAAGCACAAAATGCTTCAACAATGGAATAGAAATTTTTAACAAAGAAACAGAAGGTATAAAAACCACCATATGGAGATGTTAGAAACTAAGATCAAAATAATAGAACTAAAAATCTTAGTATATGGGTTTAACTGCAGAGTAGAGAAGAGAAAATAGACATTGAAATGAAAAAGAGAAAAAACAAAATTGTGAAAACTGAATAAGAAAAACTAGATTGCCAAAAAGCAAACAGCTCAGAACATTAGAAGAGCCAGGCTTTCTTGTACTATGGTAAGAAATCGAACACAGGTCATAAGAGTCCTTAGAGAAGAGTGGGAAGAGGGTGAGGCTGAAAAGTGTGTTTCAAACACACTTGGTGAACACTTTACCATTATGACAAAAGACAGGAAATTAGAAACACAAGAAAAGAGTGAGCCTCAAGCAGAATACATCTCAAAGAGTCTGTCTGAGAATCCAGCCCAACTACATTCAAAACAAAAGACAAAGAAGATACCTGAAAACCATCAGGGAAAAATGAAGCTGTAGTCTAAGGAGTAGGAAAATTAAATGAAATCATACCAGAAGCTGTGAAGGACAAAAACATTTGGCCAGATAGGAAAGAATCGTCTCCCAAGGGGGGAAAAGTTGCATCTCCTGGATAGCACAACACTCATAGATGAAGGAAAATTAAGATAATTTTTTTACCAGCATGCCTACCCTAAAAAAATCTGACTATAGGAAGTTATTTAAAAAGAAATAAAATATTAAGAGAAAAGCTCATTTAACTTCATATGCAAAGAAAAAACATGGTCAAAATACAGTAAATTTAATAAGCTTTCTTTTCCTGAGTTTTCTAAATTATATTTGGTGGTTAAAACAAAAATTCCAGTAATGTGTGATTCAGTTTTATATAGATATAGAGAAAGTACCCACAAGAATAAAAAATGAGGGTCAGGAATTTAGTTTAGAGGCACCACATCCACCTTTGAAGTGCAATGTTCTGAGTTACATATCGCATCTTTTCTCTGGTATGAGAAAATAAAGGTGTAAATGAGTCCTAACATTGTATGTTATATATTGTAAAATAGAAATTGCTCAATGTAAAATAGGGTGAAGGGGGAAAATGTTGACATTGTAACAAAAAAGTAAGGAAACAGATTTTATGTATATGGGGGGGTGGTAGGGTAGGTAGGGCTATGGGAAAAAATGAGAATTAAGTTGTGTCTTATACTGGTACAAATCTCCATTATGGAGTGCAATCATGATGTGTATATTTAATGTACCAATAAAGATTTTAAAAAATCCTAAAAAAAAGACCCTTAATACAAACAAACAAACAAACAAACAAAAAATCACTCAGGTTACTGTGTAATGTGTGTATAATGTAATACCTGAAACAACCAAACAAAAAGTACACAATCACTTAGACTCAAAAACAGTGTCGGTAAATTACAGTTGAATGCTAAGAAAGATCTAAGTAGACCATAAAAATATTAGAAAAGATAAAAATAAGAAATAAAAAGACACCCTAAGCTCTAAAGTATCAATCAATGTTTTAAACATAAATGGTACAAGTGGTCTAAATACATTAACTAAAATAATTAAATTAACAAAGTTTATTAAAAATTATAACCCAACAATATACTATCTACAATAAACTTGTTGTATGTGTAATGTATAGACAAATTGGAAGGAAAAGAAAAAAGATAGATTGCATGTAAATAGGAAAAGATATGCACACTTCCAGCAGATGAAGCAAGAGTGGCTACATGAAATGATCATTAGATAATGTAGATTTAAGAATGAAGATATTTACCAAACACCAGGAGGACCTTATGTAATATCCCAAAGGTCAGCCTTCCAAGAAGACAGCAATGTTAAATGAGTGCTAGGTTGGAAATGACATAGCACTTTCTTTTCCTCTACTCTCACAACACAGCACTCAACCCAGAAGATATGCATGATCTCAAGAAGTACTTGGATTTCTTTCAAAATGCAATCAAGCAATTATTTTCTGCAGTAGCAGACATTATTAAAGATTCCTTTCATTCAGTTTTCATCTAGTAATACTTGGAGATAGCCTTTAATCTCAGGGTGGTGGCCTGCAAAACTTTCCCTCCTTCATTTGAGAGATGCATATGAAAACAACAATGAGATTTCATCTCACTCCATGAAGAATGGCTGCCATTTCAGAAAAAGCCAGCAACAAATGTTGGTGAGGCTGTGGAGAAGAAGGAACCGTTCTCCACTGTTGGTGGGACTGTAGACTCGTACAACCCCTGTGGAGATCAGTTTGGAGATTCCTCAAAAAGCTAGAATTGAAGGTCCCATTTGACCCAGCCATTGCTCTGCTAGGTATATACACAAAAGAATTAAAAGACTCATACCACAGTGACATATGTGCACCCATGTTTATAACAGTTCAGGTTGTGATTGCTACATCTTGGATACAACCTAAATGTCCATCAGCTGGAGACTGAATAAAAAAGCCGTGGTTTTTCTACAGAATGGAGTATTACTCTGCCATTAAAAATGATAAGTTTGAATCATTTGTACTTAAATGGACATACTTGAGGATATCCTGATAAGTGAAATAAGTAGGTCACAGATAGGTAAATATCACATCTTTTCTCTGGTATGAGAAAATAAAAATGTAAATGAGTTCTATAATTGCATGTTATATATTGTGAAATAGAAAATACTCAAAGTGAGATAGGGTGAAGGGGGAAAATAATAAGGTTACAACAAAAAAGAAAGGAAACAAAGTTTATGTATATAGGGGGTGGGGATGGTAGGGTGAGTAGGATTATGGGAAAAAATGAGAATTAAGTTGTGTCATATACTGGTACAAATTCTCATTGTTGAGCGCAATCATAATATATATATATATAGTACCAATAAAGATTTCAGTTAAAAAAAAAATACTTTCCTCCATTCCCTAGATAACACTCACAATCCCAGCTATTTGTGCTTTGACTGACTGCCTTCATTCTGGGTTTGAAACAATTCCCTCTGATTTAAATAGTATGCTCATGGAATTGACAGAACATAAGACCACTACAAAAGACATAGATGAAGAGATGCATAGTATGGAATGTCTGAAAAGGCATCAAGATTTTAGCCTATTCTAAGAACAGAAACCCCTAAAAGAGAGGTAGTAAACCTATGGCCCAAGTGTCATTTTTTCTGTTAAGATGAAATATGTCACTATGAGTTGTTTTCTCTAAATTTAGACCTCAGTATTCAAGTTTAGTTGCAGTGTTGGCACTTTGCAATAAGTAAGTGAGTTTTGGGTTACAGTTTTGGCACTCATTCTAAAAGGTTCACCATCACTGGAACTCCTCAAATTTAGCTATCCCTAAGCTATCCAAAACCTCTTTTTTTAATTTTTAATTTTTTTTTTTTAGTTTTTAGTTTTTCATAGAAACTTTGTTACATGGCACCAATAAAGGATTGGAAACTGTATGGATCTGTGATTGGACAAAATAGAGTAGAATGGAACATCTTGGTCATTGTGCAAAGCATTCCTCCCTCTGGGATGTCACTGAGAGGAAACTGAGCAGACACATGTGATGCAGTTTCAGACAGCACATAACAAAGAAATTTTTTATGGCCCAGTAAAGACACAGAAAGATAGAGGACTAGAATCTTCACTAAGGAGGAGGTATACGATTGTACTAAAAATTAAAAAATAACATGCATATATACACACGTATGTATGCTAACACCACAAAGGTACAACAAAGCTGCAAAAGATTGTGAGATAATCTTGAGATGGAGTTCCATACTTCTTTCTATAATTGATGAATCTGAAACAATACAGAAGATCTTAGAAACATCATCAATCAACAGGCCCTCATTCACATTTGTATGATACTCTTAAACAGCAGCAAAACATGCATTCTTTTCTTGCCTCATAGAATACACAGCAAGAGAGATAATAGTTTTGGTAATGAAATAAACATGGAAATCTTTTTTTAGAAACCTAAAATCACATAGTGTATCACACAGGGGAGTAAAATTAGAAATTATTAACAGAAAGATAATAGGAAAAATGCCTGAATATCTATAAAGTAACTATACATACATTCAACAATGCCCCTGCCCAACAGATGTGGACCTGGAAGGTAAGGATGAATGCGGAAGGTAATGGGTGTGGGGTGTGTGTGTATGTGCATGACTAAAGTGTACTGTGTACACATCCACGTCTACTTAAATTAAACCCTTCAAGCTGTACAATCAATATGTGTCTCTAGTACTGAACAGTGATAAAAAAGAGGAAAAGTGTTAGATAGACAAACTAAGCTGTCATTTCAAGAATCTAGGTAGTAGTATCAGTATCAAAATCCAAGCATACAGAAGGAAGGATTTCATAAAGCAAGCAATTAAGTTAAGTTCGAGCAGGAAAAGATAATACAGAAAATTCAATTTAAAAAATTACCTGACTCTTTGAGATCAATGTTAAGGAACTTTTCCTCTGTGCTTTATAACACTTTCAGTTTCAAGAACCATATTTTTTGTTGCATCCATTTTGCCTTGATTGCTGGATCTGATTTAGGTCAATATTTAATTTGATTCTTCTCTCCCTTTCTTCTTTCTTTCCTTACTTTCCTTCCTTCCTTCCTTCCTTCCTTTCTTCCTTCCTTCCTTCAGGCCTGCGTGCCTTCCTTCCTTTCCTCCTTCTCTCTTACCTCATGGAGTTGCAGTCTTTCCAATACTATATTAAACACTCTATTATTTCACTATTGAGTATTATTGGTATGTTTTTCAGAGATTGGTTGATCGCACATCTACTTCAGGAAATTTCTTTTGTTCAGTTTGTTTATGCTATGTTTTTATGTCACTATTATACTGCTTGTGATATAAAATCAGGAGTTATGACACCCTTTTCTTGCTCAAGATTGCTTTAGCTTTTGGGAACATTCTGTGATTCTGTACAAAATTTAGATGTTCTTTTGTCTTTCTACAAAAAATATCATTGAAATTGCAACAGAAATTTCACTGCACTTGTAGATTATTTGAAGGAATATTCATATTTTTATAGTATCAGTTCTAAAAAACATGGGAATGAGATATTTTTAGATTTATTTGTGTCTTTAATTCCTTTCTTTTTTCAATAATGACAACAATCAATGTCAGTTTACTGTAATTTTCTTCTAAAGTTCTTCCAAGGGTTAACATTGAGCCAGTGTAACTAGTTTGAGGAAACAAAAATAATCCCTATATCACTGCTCCCTTCACTAACACTGTATCTTCCATGCATTGTATGTTATATATTGTGAAATAGAAAATGCTCAATGTAAAATAAGGTGAAAGGGGACAATGTTGAGATTGTA
>PVIR01034836.1:0-16912 GCA_004026965.1 Petromus typicus | reverse complement strand
TTTTTTTTTTAGGTTTTTTGAGACAGGGTCTCGCTTTGTGGTTCAGGCTGGCCCTGAGCTCAGCCTCCAACTCACATCACAGCAATCCTCCTGCCTCTGCCTCCCGAGTGCTGGGATTATAGGCGTGAGCCACCACGCCCGGCACTGTGGTATGTGGTACTGGTTGCTGCTGGGTGTGAGTCTCCACACCCAGTATTGTATGTGGTTACCGGGGATCAAACCCTGGTCCTTGCGCTTTCAAGACAGGCCCCGGAACCGCTGAGCTAACTCCCTAGCCCTCCTTTTTTTTTTTTTTTGAAGCAGGGATCAACGAAACCACTGAGCTAAATCCCTCGCTTTTGAGTAGCTATATTTTCAATTCTCCTAAGATGTTATATGACCACTACCATGCTAGACATATGGGAGAGAAGTTCACTTACTGAATTGCAATGGATTCTCTAAGGCTTAATTCTGGAATTAGTTGAAAACTGTCAGTGAAAAATTAAACATAATACTTTAAAAGAATTATGAAAACTTCATTATCTTTTTTATATTCTCTCTTCTTTAGGTATTTTTTGTATTTTATTCCTTGCCTTATTTTAAGTGTTTTGTTTGTTTTTGTTTCTGAGTCTGTTCTCTGTGTTTCCTGGGATGGTCTTAGACCATCAGGTGATCTCAGGTGACCCTCCTGCCTCAACCTGCCAGGAAGCTCGGATGACAGCGTGGGCTACTACATTTGCTTTCTGTCTTTCTTATATTCAATTACATTTTACTTCAGTTTTCAAATTAGATTTGCTATAATTTTCCTCAAGGAACTAGCTCTTGTCTTTAATTTCTAATTTCAATTTGATTTTGTTCACTAATTTTATTATTTTTGTTTTAATTTTTATTGTTTGCTTCCTGCAGATTTTATTGTGTTTCTTTTGCTGAACTCTATGGTGATTTGACTTGGATGCTGATTTTATTCAGTGCTTGGAGAGAAGGGAATGACGGGTGTAAAAGGTGGGAAGGCACAGGGGCGTGGTGCGGGTCGCTTTGGGGGCCGGTTCAGACAGGAGCAGGGAGGGCTATGAATGCAAAGAACAGATAATCTGTTTTGCGAAGGAATTATTAAGTGTTCTTATGGTAGGGCTAGAAGCTCTAGACACACAACCTGGACTCTGGGGACAATCTTTCTGACACCTCCTGTAAGAGGTTTGAACCCAGGGCCTTTGCACCCAGCTGCATCCCCAGCCCATTTTATTTTTTATTTTGAGACAGAATCTGGTTAAGTTGCCCAGGTTGGGCTCAGGTTCCTGATCCTCCTGCCCCGGCCTCCTACAGTCCACTAGCTCTACAAACAGTCCTTGCTGATTAACCCAGTCTTGGGTGATAAGCACTCGTGGAAGGGCTGCTATGAATATAATGAAGGGAGCCCCAGGCCGGGCCAACCTAGGGCGCGTCAGAGAAGCTGAGAGAGCCAGCTCACTGCGAGCTGCCATTCGCAGAAGACAAGTGACAGCGGGGTCTGGGGGGAGGGCAGACTCTGGGCTAGGTCTGGAAGAAGAACCTATGAAGCTCTGAGGGAAGGGGCAGGTTTGGGGTGCGGTGTGGAGAGGCCCCAACATAGAGGAGCTGGTCACTGAGTGAGGAGATTGTGACTGCACACAGCGAGAGCACAGCAGCTCTGTGGGGTCTGTTCCAGGGCCAGGGGAGGTGACACGTCTGTGGTCCATGGAGGGAGCGGGCTGGAGAGTCTTCAGCAGAAATCGAGCCACTGAAGGAGCCTTTTCCGTGTTCAGGCTGCAGCCACTGGGCTCGGGCTGGATTGGCGGGGCAGACCTGAGCCTTAGAGTCGGTTCATTGTAGAGTGGAAAGATGGTGGGCGGTTAGGGACTACTGGAATGCAAATCAAAGGTGACTACAAGGTGACATGGACATCAGAGAAAGGTGGAAAAGGTAAAGATGTCTCTCTGTTTTAGTTGTGAAAGGGTGCACTTGAGGAGAATGCATCACATTTGGTTTTGGACCCCGGGATTTGGAGCTGGGCTGGTCACTCCTTGGCATATGCCTCGAGATGTTGGAGATGAGAGGTGGGGAAAAGGGGCGGTTGGGACCAGAAGCCAGGGGTGAGCATGAGCTTCTCCAAGGAATAAACTAAATGCAAAAGACCAGAGGACAGAGTCTCATGGAGCCGAGGTGCCGTTTAGAAGATTGTTGGAGGTTGAATTTAGTGTCTGTAAACTACGACTAGAGATGTTACAGGGGAACTGGAGGCCGTAGGTATAACATAATCTGTTGAATTAGTTGTGCAGCAAAGGAGGAGGTGTGCTGCTTGAAAAGTGAGGGATGAAGCCAGCAACAACAATACCCGAAAGGTTTTAATAGAATATAAGCATGAGCTTATATTTGAAGATGCGCATGGAAAGGCAGAAAGAAGTTAGACAAAGAGGATGGAGTACAGGAGTAAGTTTTAGATTTTGCCTAAAATATACTACTCATAGTGAACCAAATACATTAATCAAATGGAATTAAAGCACTGACTTTGGTAGAAAATAAAGTTTAAGCAAGTTAGTGTGGTCTAGTCTCAGAATGATAAGTCTACAGTGGTGAGAAAGGTCTAGTCAATGTAAGTTAGTGCAAAATGTCCAAGAGCAAAGAATCTGGTCACGAAGACAAGTATGAACTAAGATTGTGGTAAAAAGTCATAGGGTGGTGAAAATCCTAGTCAATCTTTTGGAAGGAATAACTGGAGAACTTTATCAATATGGCAGACTCTTTGGCCCTTCAGTAAGGAGATTCTGTGTGTCTTTGAAGTTTCTGAATCAAAGTGACTTTGATATAAAGTTCTTTGGAATAACTGAAAACATTGTGGCCTTTTTCACTTTTCTTTTCTCTTGTTATTTAGAATTTGCATACTTCTCCAGCGTAATAAAATTTAATCTAAAGTTCAAGGTAGCTATTTATATTTTATTAAGCCCTTAAGTTTAAGATAATATTTTTTGGAGCAGTGATTTTATATATGGATGAAGACTTTAGAAGGGGAGAATCATTTGCATAGGCTTTTATTTTAATGAGGGAGAAGTTGGAAAGCCCTGAGAGAAACAAAAAAGAAAGTCATTTTTGCTTCTGATGAGAGAAAAGAATAAAAATGTAGATATTAAGGTGTGATTTAAAAAAAAATTTTGTTCTTGCTGATGCTGAAGAAGAAGATGGGAATTGAGCAGAAGGACTGAAGTCAGAAATGAGGACGGGATGCCTGGGAGGGAGGATATCAGCTGCAAACCAGGGCAAAGATCAAAGATTGTGGGGTTCCTGGGTGATAATGATGAAGAGCTGACAAAGAAGAGAACTGGGGCCTGAGGAGACTCTCAGGACCGTGGACAGGTTCGATGTGCTTTGGGCAGAACAGTCTTTGCAAGCCCTGGGTTTTGTCACTTCCTCTGCAAGACACAGACCACACCCCCACCCCATGCCGAAGTGGCCACTGGGTACAAGATGGAGCTTCAACAGCTCCCACAGACCCGCCTTTCGCTAAGAGGCTGTGTGGGTGACTGAAGCAAAGGATCCAACTGAGCATGGCTGAGACCTGCACAACTGTGCAATGTGAAGCTCTTCTCGTTGGAGGTCGGTAGCCTCAGGCCCTTGTCATGGAAAGCTAACACATAAATTAAGGCTGAACATTCATTCCTCAGTGTTTTGGGGTGTGGCAATGTGCATATTCTAATTTTTTTTAATGAAAGAAGCTGGAAAGACTATTTTTGAAATAAAGAAATCAATTAATTTAAAATTTTAATACACTGTGTGGGACAAAGCAAGATGTGTGTGTGGGCTGCTCTGACCTGTGGCCGCCACTCTGCGACTTCTGAAGCAAAGTCTTCTCTAGGAGTCCACAGGAGGCTTAGCTTGCGTTAATCGGTGATGGAATCACAACTTAGGTCGCTACCTGGGACTCACGGGGTGGCCACACAGGCAGGAGGGCTGAAGGGTGTTGGGGAAGGCTGAGCGGGGGAGGGGAGA
Organism: Petromus typicus; assembly: GCA_004026965.1. NCBI lineage: Eukaryota > Metazoa > Chordata > Mammalia > Rodentia > Petromuridae > Petromus > Petromus typicus. The sequence continues at coordinate 12,934 of PVIR01034836.1, read as the reverse complement.
GCAGGAAAGTATAAGAAGGGAACAGGGTGGACGGTTGGCCAGAGGAAAGCAAGTAAGAGAAGAGAAGAAGCATACTCCCCTCCACGAGGGTCTGCTAAGATAGTATCTCAAATACTACAGGTAAACCTAAGAGATGTATAATCTTGAAGGTAAGTCTAGAGTTAAAAAAGAATAAATCATTTTTTGTTTGAAGTCTCTTCTTTAGGTGAGGGGAGCTCCTCATGGGGCTTCTTGCCCACAGTAGCGGATGCCAGTGTTTCCTGTTAGCTGACAGTAGAGCACCAATTATAGGTACTGTTTAGAGATCAATCAGTAGTAAGCAGATGTTTATAATTTGCAGTGGATTAGATGATATGTTTATCTTATGCCCTAAATACTGAATTTTGAAATCTAAAGACTTTATACTTCTGGCATCCACCAGAGAACTTGGTTTGGTTAGCCTGCTGCCTTTTTATCCCTTATATTTGAGTGATAGCAGACCCTCTTAGAGGGGAAGACGCTTCTTCTCTTCTCCTGCTTGCTGTCCTCTGGCCAACCGTCCACCCTGTTCCTTTCTTTCACCTCAAAACATTTCTCTTCTACATGGTAGGGAAATGCTGAGCTCAACAGTAGAAAAATGAGAGTCCATTGTCTATGGTGAGTTCAAAATGTCTGTGCTTCCCCCTTCACTACTTGAAAGCAGATTTTTTTCCCCCAAAACTTAACTGATGGGTACTGGTTATTGCACAGATGTGGCTTCTGTGTGTGGAGCCACCAAACACCTCCATTCAGGCTTCCAGATGACAGGGTCAGGTGAATGAAGGTGCAGAGGACCAAAGTGCAGTAACCCTTTTGGCCTGTGGATTGACACAGATGGCTTTGAGACAGGAACTGTGTCTCTGCTGTGCTGGGGACAAAGGGGTGGAGAGGACCCTGGAGTCAGGGACAAGAATAGAGCTAGGCCCCCTCCTCCTCAAGTTGCGGTGTAGCTCTTGTATATATGTCTGCCTTCCAGCCAGGTGAGAATGGATTCTGGGAAGAGTCATATTTTATTCCTTTTTTCTCTTCATAGTAATGAATACTTTATATTCTTGCTACCTCTTGCAGCTTTGGTATCTATCAGTGAACCTAGAAAAAGAGGCACATGAGGCTCTCGAGAGACATCTAGACATAAACCATCACACTGGATGAGGAAGTCTGAGTATTCAAGGAGGAGCTTTTGAAACATTTGGGGAAAGAAAATGACATGGTCAGGACTGAGCTTTCTGAAGATAGCACAGACAACAGCTTGGAGGGGAATAAATTACAGGGAGAAAAGCCCAGGGCCAGAAGACCTGTCAGCGGTTGTCACCAAATCTAGGTGAGAGAAGCAAGGCAAGGACAGAGGCTGTGGGAATAGACAGATGTGTGGATGAACTCAGGGCTGCGTGGTGCAGGATGGTTGCAGGGAATGTGGGAAATTGAGGAATGCCAGGTGTCGTCAGTACCCACTGAATTCAGGTTACTCAGAAAACCTTTGCATCAGTCTGCCTCATCTCTGTGGTCAAATAATCCCGCTCCTAGTGGTGAGGTCTGGGGTGAGATGTGGTGTGCAGAAGCAAACCTGGACAGAGCCGACCCTTCGCTAGTGTCTCCGAATCGTTGAGACTGACAAGGACTTCAGAGGAGCCTGGCGCGCAGGTGCCACTCCCAAGAAAGATGAAGAGTTTCCATGCAAGGATTAGGGGTGAGTGAGCACAGCAGCTCCCTTCAAGTTTGTCACATAAGGGATAAAAGTGTCAGTTATGCCTCAGAGATTTTTCTTAATGATTTGGGGCTGCCTTGAATATGACAACAGGATCAGGCAGCCGGACTCCATGGTTTCTCTCAAACATTTGCTAGTTGAGGGTTGTGACGAGCAGGAAGGATATGCTATCTGCTCTCAGAGTTTCCTATTTTTTTTTTTCTGACTTGAAAAGTTCTGTAGGAAATCAATAAAATGTTCTTCACAATAAATTGTTTTTCTCTAGTGAGGAAGTATTTTGGCGTCTGTCATAAGCATCCTGCTGGCATGAATGGAAAGAAAACATTTCAGGCAAATGTATATTGTGGCCTGTCAAATTGGCGATGGCTTCCCCATAAATAGAAGGAGGCTCGAGATTTACCAAGGACTGTGGATCTGTTCATACAGTGATAAAGTTTCAAGTGAGCACTTGCTGACAGCCTTTGAGGGTTCTGTGGGATCGTTACCCCATGTACAGGACCCACAGGTGAGCTACCCCTTAAAGAAACTACCCCCTGTGTCGGTGGTAGAGGCCTCAAAACAGTCGCAGTTACCGATGGAGCGTCAGCCTGCCACGACATCCCACGCAGGGAGTGTGCAATTCACCACTTCCAGAGTGGTTGAAAAAATGATGATTGAAAACATATTGTATGAAAATCATCCTAGAGGACTACATTGTGAAATGTGCTAGAGCAAAGTAGCAGGCATTTTCTAACAGGTAACGAAAGCATATTTATTCCCGAGCCTTTGGTGTTGGCAAGCTCACACCCAGAACAAGGGTGAGGCTCCCGTTTTTCACTGTGCACTAAAGAAGAGGTGCGGGAAGAAATGACATAAAAGTGGTAAGACTCAGTATTCATTGATAGAGACAGACCGAGACAGAGAGCGAGAGAAAGAGGGGGAGGGAGGGAGAAGGAGTGAATAAACATACTTTGCAAGAGTCTTTGGTGACAGCTAAGTGATTATTTGACTGGAGGTAGGATTATTTTTTTGGCAAGATCAGATGGAGTCGATTCAACCGCCCTTTGCTTCCTGTATTTCTTTCTCTTCTTCAGGTCTCTCCTTCACTTGCCCTGCACCCACCTAACTTCCTGATCCCTCTGTCCTGGAGAAAGGTGAGGAAGAGTCACCCGAGGCAGGTTCTGGACCTGGCCACACGTTACCCCACAGGCAGGCAGGCAGCTGAGGCTTGGGTAGAGCCAAGCGGCCCTGAGTCTGTTGGCCCCTGGTGAGTTCCAGGGCCTGGTGACTTTACTTCAGGTGTGGCTGAGAACTGGGGGTCCTCAAGCATTGGCTTCACATACCACCTAATATCATTCAGAAAACTTGACTTTGCACATGTTTAAATCGAATTAAAATGGTACAACTTAAATGGTTTTGAGTCACATAGTTTTCTATGTATCAAAATATTGATATTTTATAGCTAATCAATTACATTGTAAAATAAACCCAATGGAACCAGAGACTTGATACCTATTTACTGTGGTTCATTTAATAAATACATGATACTCATTTAGCAGTGGAACATTTGATGTGATTCCTTTGTCTCCTTGAATCCTCCTATTCTATTCTTGAATAATGTAGATTCATTGATTACCTCATCATATTTCTTCTCAACAAAAACCCATTAATTAAACTTTAAGATTTTAAAAATTTTCCATAAAGCTCCAAGCTATAATATAAAAATATCTTCCCTCACAGAGTCACAAACCTGAATTATCATTGAACATAGTATCATCATAGGCTTGACAAAAATATATTACATGTCTTGATTATGAATAAGCATAAAAGTATAATTTTATTTGAAGTGGATTTTAAAATGTGATATATGGGCTTTAAAAACTCTTTCACTCAGAATTCTTTAATGACTTAGTGAGAAAATGATACAAGCTTTGGCATTGATAATACCCAATTTTTCATTTTTACAGATGTGAATTCTTACAAAATTTGTGCACGTAAATAAAGAGATTGGCACTGGAGAGAACATTGCTATGGTAATGTCATTCCATTTTCTGAATTTCTGAGTTAAATGCTAAAAACATTACTAAATGATTTCTCTTTAGAAACATATAAAAGGAATGATCAGTGGGAAACTAGTTAAGGTTCTTCCATAAATTTTGTTTCAATGGGGAAAAAAAAAAACAGAACAACTTACAAAAAAATTCTTTATCTGTGCATTGGACCATTTTCTTGTTCAACACTGTTACTGAATCTATTCACTGTTAGACATCTCCTTAATGTCACCCTGAGCAGAGTATGACTGCAGTACTTGGGAAGGCAGGGAAGTATTCTACCCCTTTGTTTGCAGAAACAAAACAAAACACCAAAAAAGCAAACAAACAAACAGACAAAACCACTACAAAATGAGAAGTGGGGTGGCTGGGTCAGTAGGTGGCCGGGACTCGATCTTGGCCAGGTGTGCTTTTCGCTATTAGAAAGGGAACAAATGGAAATGAGTGGAACTTGATGTTCTTGGAATTTTTCCTTTTCCTTCTGTGGACCTTGCCCTATTCAAGCACTCTCACAAGACCATTTATGTTTTAAGTGAAGATACACAGGAAAAATACGGTGAAAGTCTAACTCTTGGGGACAATAAATGAAGTATATTTCCTACCAGGATCATTCAGTGCCATGTCCCAGGCACACGGGCAACTATACATTTCACTTGTTTTTGACCAGCTTAGTTAGGAATGGAAATTTCATGCAAGAAAACCTATTAAATCAAAGCTATAAGCCAGTGCTATATAAGTGAAATCTAAGCAAACTACACATGTGGTTTAACATATTCTAGTGCTTTTACAGAAAAGGTAATAAGAGAGATGGTGAAACTGATTTTATTGTTTTATTAACCCAATATTTTACATATCCATTCTAACATTTTTATAAAATCAGTACTGATATAGTGTAGACTCTTGCACTGTGGTTTTGAACTTCAGGGTCTGCTTCAGGGTCATATTCACAGCGCTTGTCTGATCTGGGGCCTGGGCCGTCTGGGCCACCCCATCGGGCAGGATGGCTGTGGATGGTCAGAAGCTAAGCTGTGTGTGGCTCTAAGACTGAGCTGAGCAGTGACACCAGTTCTTCAGTAGGAAAAGATACAAAAACAGTAATTTACATTCTGCTAAATGACACTTTTTACCCCACCTCACACTTCATATGAAATCTGCCTTCTTACTGAAGTTCTAATTAGCCATTGATTTTTGCAGTGTATATCACCTTTTGGCACATGCGTCATAGTAGGGTACTTACACTCAAATTACATTTGAAGAAGAGTAATCAAGTCTATTTTTCATGAGAATACTGATTCCCTCCAGCTTTTTATTAGTTGTATTAGCTCTGTGCAGTCTGAAGAAATCAATAATTTCCGATGTTCTTCAAGCTCAGTCTGAGTTGAGATCTACTTCACATCTCCATTTCCATGACGATTTGTGCGCCCTTGCCCCTATTCCTCTTTCGCTCTTCCTTGTTTACCTCCACTTTCCCCCTCACTGCTGCTCTTCCCTCCCCCTACTCTGGACATCAAAAGCTCAATTTTAATTCTAGCTACAGTGTGATGAAAAATGATCAGCCTCATCCCCTTGTCTTGCTCTGGTGCTGTTTCACTAATGAGAGGACAAAGGCTCTCAAAACTGAGCACTCATCAGAATTAGCAGAAGAACTCGTTACAACTCAGAATCCAGGGCCCTAATCCTAAAGGTTTCTGTCTCAGGAGTCAGATGATTGTCATGGGCAAATGATACCTCTCAGACCACTGGCATAGAATATAGGTTTGTGGTTTCTCTCAGTCAATGGGCTGTAGTTGGGAAGATGTGTTATTGTCCCTCCCTCATCCCCTTACTTCCTCCTTTGAAGGCAGTCGTGTAAGGACAAGGTCCTCGTTTCATTTGAAACAACAGAAGGGAACTCAGGAAACCTCAGAGTTGTTGTCCCACATCCAGACCTCACCGCGCTCCTGTACCACCTACTCCAGAGGTCTTGGTATGTGAAAGGATTTTAAAATTCTTTGCTGTCTGGCCATCCTACCTCATGTTCTGTTGTTTGCAGCCAAAGCATTCCGCACCAACATAACAACCAATCCCCTCAAGCCCCTCTTCCATCACCCACGTGATTGCAGTAGTGACAGAGAACGAATCTCATTGCAGACATGTGGTATGAAAATAGTCCTTCCTTTGAAATAATGCACAGTAGTTTTCTGATAAACATGTCACATTTTGCAATGCAAGACTGATATTTCAATTTTAAGGTTGAATCTTGACAACTTAAAATAATGGGCCCAATGATGTACTCAAGCTGAAATACTGGATTAGAATTAAAAATAAGACAAACTTGCTTGTCAAATTTCCCCATGACTTATAGCTAGAAAGACTAGGGAATGTATGGGATGCCCGAGACAAGAACTGGTACTAATTGGCAGAATTTATGAAGTATATGTTAGAACGCAATAAGGAGACACATTTCTCTGCAGATGGAACATACACACAAAGAAACTTTCACTGCAAAGGTGCAAGCTCGACATCCCTGCAAGATTAGCAGGACACCAGGTTTGTCTTTCAGCAAAAACCTTCACAACAAACATTTCCTTTAACATATATTAAGTTTAATGCTACAAAATCCTTTTTTTTTAAAGTAACAAAGATGGCAATTTCAACTTACTGGAAATAGAATATGACCCTGGAGTAGTGTGTGAAGTCCATTATAGGCAGGCAGCTCGAGGTGCAACCCTGAAGCCAGCATCCACATTCTCCTTCATGGAGGTGGGTGGGTGGATGGTGTAAAGCACAGAGTTATATTCAGCTCCTGAGTCCTGCTGACTTGAGGGGAAGAGCTGTTGTCCTAAGAAAAAGCCTTTGTTCCATCCACCCGGCTGGCTTTCTGAGAGAGGGGCTGGAGAAGAGATCTCTGCTTAAGAAAAACGGCTTTAATCTCCACAGGTGCTTTTCTGGGAAGCTGTCTCTTTATCTGGAGCCTGTGTCACTTCACTGGGAAATTGGATCCTAACCCTACAATCAGGGAGGTAGTAGCATTTCTTTTTATTGGCTTTGTCTTTCTCTTTCAAGCTTAAAGGACTTTCTGAATATTACTATTTTGGGATAAGATTTTATTTTATCCATGAAATGTATCATTCTCCTCATTAATGCAATATGCATTCTTGACCTCTGAATTTTAGGAATTTAAAATTCCAAATGTTTCCCAGTTGTTGGCTAGATATTTTTAGTTACTGTGCCTGGACATTTTCAACTCTAGCTTTATGAGCACCACTCCATTCTTTTCATCCTTGCAGCAGCTACTCCTTGTCCTTCAGGTCATGGGGCCCCTTGTGAAGTGTTTCTTGACTTCTCCCAGAGCGATCTAGACTGTCTTGGTCTCATGCCATTCTGTCATTTACTCGTAGTTTTATAAATAGTCTGAGAGCTCCCGTGGACGGAGTAGACCCTCTGAGGTCCAACTGTTACAGTCTCTGCTTTATGGGTGTGGCCAGACAAGGCGCAGGGAGGTTGAAGGATGACCTGAAGACGACAGCTATCAAATGGTGGAGCAGGATTAGGACCGGGGTCTCGCTCCCCAACACCGCACTGCCTCTTGCTTAATTATCGCATTGGCCCCTCAATTGCGCCTCGCCTGCGCCTGCGCCTGCGCCTGCGCCTGCTAGACTCTGCGCCCCTACCCGGGAGGACAGCAACTCTGCCTGCTCTCTTCAGAGATGATTTTCGGTTCCTCCTAAGACAGTGTTTAATTCCTGGTTGGTGTAAAGTGAACATCTGCTGAAAAATGGGCAAATGCAAGCTCATGGCAAAGCGTTCAGTGAGTGTGATGTGTGTAAGAGGAGTAGAATAATGACGCCACCTTTTAGGTATAGTTCTAATGGGATCGTGTTACACGGGAGGAAGAGAAACTTACACTAATGAGCAGTATTTGAAAATTTTAAATGCCTAGAAAAGATTAGAGCTAAGAAGATTTCAAGGCTGGTATCGGGAGGTTCAATTTGAAGCAAAGGGGCTGCTCTTCAAACCTTCAGCACTCCTGGCCACGGGAAAAGGCACACGGGTGAACGCTTGCAGTTGGAAGGAAATTCTAATTCCTTGGCATTCCCTGCAGAAGAAGGAAGGGCTGTAGACTATGTTACTGAAAGACCTGATAACCTTGAAAAAATGTTTTAAGAAATACACATAAAAGAGGACACAAGCCAGGTACAAGGGCCACGCTGGAGCTGTGCTATCACAGGTCCTCGTGAAATAAGCAAGAGCAGAAGGCAGGCAGGCTGCAGACAGTTACAGATCGTCATTAAAGTTAAAAATATGACCCGCAGCCCTGCTGCTGTAGCGCTTGGGGCGATGGGAACTCCCGTGTCCTCTAGGAGATGAGGCATGGGAAAGGACAATCACAATGCTCTGCTATTTCTCCATCTTGTTCCAAAAATACAAATTTGTACAATTTCATACAATTTACATAAGCATAGAACGGTCTTCAAAGAAAGAGGAGTGAGAGAAGAGGCATTACATCTACTTGAGCAGATATTCAAATGACCACTTCATGATTGCTTGAGTTTGAATGATAACATAATCAGCAGTGAAGACAACTTCAGCTAATTAATTTCCCTTAAGTAATTTTCGGAGACAAGAATTGCAGACCATAAACAATATAGGTATTATGTTGGATGAATTTTTAGAAAGTATGAGAATTATGGTCAAATAAATAAAACTTCCAGTAGATGTTTAAAGTAATGTGCTGAAAAAATTCACAACAATGCAAAGACTAGAGGAAAAGAGATTGAATTCTGAATGAGGGCGCAGGATTAAGTGAATGTCAAGAGCATCACCCTGGTGTGGATCCATTCTTTGTATAACAATGGAACCCCTTACTGCACAGTGTGGTGGAGCATAATTCAGCTTAAGAGAGGTAAACGTGCTAAGTACAAATGATTTGGTAAAGAAGAAAGGATTTTTTTTAATGTCAAGGACAAAGCAACTTGTAATTCGATTTTTAATCTGCAGACAGTAGGTAATATTAAGTCATCAAACAGTGCAAAGAATAGACCACTAATTGAAAGGGAGCGTGGCAACATTCACAAAATTGATTAGAAGTGACAAAGCCACTGGATGTGCCGGCATTTCAGCAGTTGGAGCAGCTCTGATGGATGAAATGACAGGGCTGGGAAACAAAACTGGAAATCAAATGTGCAGCCTGAGCGTCCTGACACCAAAAAATGTTCGATTGCATAAAACTTGAGGAACAGGCCATGAAAGGACCTTGAGAAATGCTCCCTGATGAGGCTAATGAGTGCAGTGTTTGTCACTTGTCTGGAACCTGCCACTTCTGATAACTGCTAGAAGTGTGAGAGTTGGGGGGGATAAAACTCCTGATGCCTTTTCTCAGCACTCAGAGGGCAAGATCCCAGCAAGTGGACTGCTTGGAATGACTGCCCCCGGCTCTGACTTTGCAAGCAATGCTCTACAGCTTCTGTCATATTAAAAAAAAATACCGAACTGTGTTCTGAACTGTGTTCCTCGGAGTACTAGACACCCATGAGATGCTACCAGACTTTGTGAACAGGTTCTTGGGTCAAATTAGACTGATGATTTGGGTCAAATTAGCCTTACGATTTGTGTGGAAATAAAAATTCAACCTCAATCCACTCCTTGGCTTCAGGAAGTACAGATTGCCTTGGGCTAACAGGGCAAGAAACTCCTAGAAAGCCCCAGTGCATGGTACCGAAGCAGATTCCTATCATAAAGTGAGAATTTTCCTAAGTGTCTATGACTACTGAAATGAATTGTAAAGAAAAAACTATAAAATTGCACAGCACAATTGCTGTTTGTGCAAAAGTTTGGAGAGTACTACTCAGGCCTATCAAAAGCCTCCCTGTACCCAGAGTCTTCCAAATGCCTTATATCTGTGTTCTGGGAGAAAGACCCACTCCTGGAAAGAGGGGGTCTCCCCAGAAACACTCAGCGCGGCAGCACATGCAACGTGCTTGAGTTCATGCAGGAAGAGTCAGATCTGACTCTCCTAGGGGAACAGGCTACAAACTGGTGGCCTTTGGATGGTCACAGACCAGCGATGATTGTAGTACACTGGGAATGTTTCCTCATACTCTGGATTTCAGTTGGAAATTCTGGGTAAGGACAGCGACGCTTTTTGTGAGTAAATCAAGTTGTGTGGGACACAGGTGTATCTCTACGGTCTCCTGTACAGAGTGTCAAGACGTCCGATGAGACAAGGCCTTTCTCCCTAGTTGCTTTTATTTTTGCAATTTTAACAGCATGAGAAAGGATGTTGTGACTATTTCTTTACATTCACAGAAATGAACCCAACTTTTTTTTTATTAATGTAACTTGAAAATTAACAATGCGTGTACCAGGCGACATGTTTTTAAGGAGGGCAATGAGACCACAAGGACAAGAATATAAAGTAATATATTTATTATCTGGGAATTCACTGATGAATTCCAGAACAATTCTTCTGAGAACAATTTCAGAATTGAAAAGAACGTTAAACAACCCAGTTAAAAACCACTGCCGTTTACGTTTTCTGGGCTCTATGACCCTTCACCCAAGCCAGCCCTGGAAATCATGTTTCTGTGGAATATTTGGCCAAGAGCACATCTCTCACAACTCGTTACTCGAGCAGTTTAGCTGCGGCTGCTGAGGGACCTGTGGCTGTCGTTCGGCAGAAGAAAGCCTGTGCCAATCCCCGGGGATTTCTGGGAGCTGCAGCTTCAGTCTGATTGCACCACAGCTTCCCCTATTTCACAGCAAACTCCCTGCCCTAGTTTCAGACACTTCATCTGCCAGGGAACATTATGTTTTTGAAATGATAATTTCTGCTGTCCTGATTTTTCCCAAGGCTTTAATCTCAACAATTAAAACTGAGATTGAGATCGAAGCAATCAGAAGTATGCTCTCAAGAAAGAATATCTCCTGAATGGGATTCAGCTAATGAAATATTTTCTTTAGTTTCTACTTTTTTTTTTTTGGCAAGAAGTAGCAAGTTCTTCGTACAATTCCCACAATCAGGGGCGGGCCCCACTTTTCAATGGCGGTTGGTTGTAATTCACAGAACGTCAGCAGTCTTCTTCATTGGTGTTTTTATTTCCTGATGAAATTTTACAGAGAGACTGGAAGACCATCGGAACAGTGGGGCCACTTCCTGGATATCCATTGAGAGGATATAGGAAACTGAAATTTTGGGCACTGCTACTTGTGTTGTTTGATTGTGTACCCACTTAAACTCTGTCTTTGGGCGAGAAAAGGGACAAGCATATTGAGATTCTTAGTCCATTTCATGTGGGATAGCAAGAAAGAATGCAAGAGAGAGGAGGAAAACACGGATAGTTTACCACTAAAATGCTTATTCACATGCTTTTCCAACAGGTAAATTTCTGAAGCCTTACGATTTGTGTGGAAATAAAAATTCAACCTCAGCCCACTCCTTGGCTTCAGAAAATACAGATTGCCTTGGGCTAACAGGGCATGAAACTCAAGCCTAAATCGGGATACAGTCTGGGTGACACTCTGGTGGACAGGCTCCACCAGCCTCTCCTGGAGGCTTAGGGAGTAACACACCACTGGTTGCACTTCCTGGGGACAGTGGGAAGCCTGCGCCCCACAACCACAGCCTGCCATAGTACTTCCTCCATGGACCTCATCTCCAGGGGCCCATATGGAATATTCGCACTCTGGATTGCTCAGCTGTTTTTTCTTGGGTAATGTCACGAAATATTAGAAAGATCACAATAGAATGCATGTCTCTGAAAATACAGCTTCCCTAAGCCCAGAGCTGAGTGACTGTAGAGTGATAGGGCATGTCAGGACAGACTCCGTATCTGGTGTCCTGAGACTGCCTAAGCAGAGACATTTTTCGTCGAAAGTGACAAGCTGTCACTAGCAGGTGAACTGTTCTCCCTTATTGGTTTCTAAGAGTTTGGCCTTTTAGAGAGTTTCTTTATCTAAGTGAGTTTGGGTGACACATTTTATTCTCCCAACAACTTACACAGGATAAGATATTATTTTAACTAGGTCAGCTGGATCTTCCATGAAGTAATTCTTACTCGATATGTTTCCGTCTGAGGATCGGCTGCACTCTGGCACTCAGTTCTGCTCTGCTATGGAGGGAAGGGGACTTTTCAGGGATACCCAGTTGCATCTTGGGAATGGGCCCAGGGACACCTTGGGCATTGACCACATCAAGGTTTGGGGAAGCCTGTGCCAGAACAATTTGAGAATATCTTTGGAAAGTTTGTATCCATCTTCCTCCCTTTTATTAATTATGGAAAAGACATCATTTCAGATCCAAAAAGTCCTTGGGTCAGCTTATCTGATGAAGACTCAATGTGTGTTGGAAAATCCCATCCTCCTTGCTTGGAGATTTAGTAAAGGGCATAACCAGGGCTCCTCCCTCTGTCCTATTTTCTTTTCACTCTTTTCCTTCCACTATTCCCTTTCCATAAGCCGTTTTAGATCCTTTTCAGGATTTAATTCTTTAGAGTTGCAACCCTTTTAGGGTTACGACAATGGTAGAAAAAATAGTGTTAGCCAGTAGACCTTTACCAAGAGGAAAGAGGACAGGCAGACTGGGGGAGAGGGGAGGACAGGTGTCCAGTCTCACCTGGATGAACATGGGCAACAGACCATGAGGGGTAGTTTGGGAGAGGAGCTAAGGGCAGGAGGGGTGATGGCTGAGGTCCAGGTGTTTTGAGTTGGAGTTGTTGGGGGAATGGACACACAGAGCCCTTTAGTAAGAGGCCGGGGCTCACCAGACACAAATGGGTGGTGTATTAGGTATCCACAGCTACTACAAAAAATATTGCAGATCTAATAATGGCTTAAAACAATAACACACACCTGAAATGAGTCTCATCGGATAAAATTATGCAGGTGACAGGACTGTGTTTGTTCTGGATTCTACCTCTCAGAAGCCATCCATATACTGGTCTTCTCTTTTCAAAGCAAGTAGTACAGCATCTGCAAATAGTTTCTGGGTGTTAACACCCCCCACTTTTTTCCTTTTGGTCCCTCTTCACACTGAGATATGTGTTTAGCTCTTTTATAACTTCTGTTTCTTCTTTTGAGATAGGGTTTTACTAAATGGGTAAATAGTCCTAGTGGGACTCAGACCTGACTTGAGATCTCCTGCCTCAGCCTTCTAGAGTGCAAGGATTTCAGGCATGTGCTGTCACATCTGGCTAGGATCCTT